>CAEGAE010083904.1:0-15162 GCA_903067095.1 Girardinus metallicus
TCTTGATTAATATGGGTTGTTGCTATGTTGTTGTTGTACGGTGTTTTAAGATCTTGTTCAATGTGCCCTTTTTTAACTTTGAGCGCCTGCCCCTCCAAAGGTCTCTGCACGGCCCTGAACATTGGCGTCACTGGAATAGATGCAGCCTTTGGATATTTATGCGGCACTGTTTATTTTTGCACGTTTAATAATACAAGGATTCAAAAAGCTTATGGATGTCAAAGAAGAAATAGGATGTTTATATTAAGGCCATGTCATTCTGGTAATTAAGGATAATGATGAAGAATCATGGTTATGTAGAGTACACATATTGTCAGAATAATATATATTTTGCACAATACATGACTTACATATTTATAGCCACTTAACATGTTCACATTATGTCAATGTTTTACTATGATTTTCGGTAATGGACCCTGGTTCTGCTGGAGCACAATTACTTTTAATAATTTGCCCAAAATTGTTATAAAATGACTGATCTTAAGAACAAATGCAGTTTGTTTGTTTTGTTTTCAGTGTTTTTATGGAATAAAGTACTACTGAACAGTGATGTAAAATGGGTAATATTTAGTCAAATTTAGGTCTATTGTTCTTGTCATTACGTTAGTAATGATGAGCTTTTTCCTACTTCATTTCTCGGTCAAGAAGAAAATATAGAAAATATATCCATTCTGTTTTTCCTATGGTTTTTTTTTTGTTTTATTTTTTGTCCTTTATTTTTTTACATTTTAAACCCTAAGGACAGAATAAAAAAAGTTTTTTAAAATCCTATAGTAGATGTTAATCAAAAATTACAAGTCATCTCACTCTTTGGATAGTAAGCATAAAACAGGGGTCCTGTGGAGACTAAGGCCTCAATACATGACCCATGTATTCAGCAGGAGTCTGTATTTTTGTATTCGTCTGGTCTGGAACATAAAGATGTGTGTCAACTCACTCCAAGGCATAAAACCATCAGCAGGGAACTTAGTGAAACAAACTGGGACGAGTTTTATAGGGCAATTTCCAAACAAATGGAAGTTCATTTTTACACAGTGAGACAGCTTATTCCGCAGGTGGAAAACATTGCAGGGAGCTGACAGATTTCCCCAGGGTTGACATGCTACTAAACACACCCTATTGTCATATTGCGCAATGCTTAGAGAAAGTACAAAAACTCTAGAGAGCCTTAAAAAGTGTGCATAACAATATGATAGTAATATGCTACGTGGCTGAAATGATTAATCAAATTAATCATGATAAATCAATTATTGAAATAATCATCAACTAATTTAGAAATTAAGCAATTGTTTTCTGGAGTTTACAAACTCTAAAAAAGCAATCTGATGAAAAAACCCCCAGCATATTCAGAGCAATAATAAAGATAAAACTGTAGAACATATATATTCAATTTGCATCTAAGATAAAAACACCTTTGTCTGCAAGTATGTTTAAGCCAAAACTCTTCAAGCAGAACAGTTTTAGTTTCACCAGGTTCAATTCACTAAAGGAATGCTCTGATACTGCACATTTAGCAATAATATGTTCATTTTCTGATTTAAAAATGGAATTAAATAATTTGATTATTTGCATATTTTATTCCTAATATTTATAAAAAGACTTGAATGGTTAAATGAAAAATCTGTAGAATTTATCTGATTAATTGATTAATAGTCCAAATAATCAATAGAATAAAATAATCGCCTTAATGCGCAGTGACTTCAGAATGCTTCTCTCCTGGATGTTTCCTCTTCAGGCGTTGTGGGATCTGCTCCTCTCCCCTTCAGCTCAGTATGTTTGATGCGTTTCATGTTTTCCAGTCTGAATTCTGAGCAGTGACTCAAAGACAAAGGCAAACATCGGAAAAGTGTGAGAGTGGGTTAATCTTCCAGCCAGGACCCCCATGGGGAAGAAGGATTTTTACAATGCTGCTGTTTTGTCAAAATAACATCCTGGATTTGTCTCTTAGGAGCCATGCCTGTCTCCATCCTGTTATGCGATCTGTTGGCCTGATTCAAGCAAGTCCTTACAAGTGGCGAAACAACAACATAGTAATAAAAAAAAAAATCTCCTTTATGCATCTGACTTTATTTGTTGCATTTAATCTGTAATAAACGGAAAATGAACAAATGTTTATTGTACACATACAATCAGGAAAGTATATATTCTGAAGAATTAGATAATTAGTTCTTTGGTTCTGCATTGACAGATTTAACCTTTTCACCTCATGTAGTCAGGAAAGGAGGACACCCACAGTGGAAACATAGAAAAAAAATCCTTGCTGCTGAAAAAACAGAGATGGAAAGGATGATATGAAGTGAACTCTTGCTGCACTGTTCATAAAATCCAGGCTGTGCATATTTGCACACCTGTGTACAGCGTCCTGCTCCTGTCACCTTACTGGAGCAAGTCATTTTGAGTTTTGTGATTTGAAAAGAATGCAGTTTCTACAGTAAAACTATTAATTATTTACCTCTTCTAAGTCTGTCACTAACAGACTTCTGAGAGGTTTCATTCCATGTCATCACACATCCTTAAGATATGCAGGGAATAAAGATTTCACATTTCACTTCTAGCATTTATATTCTGGACTTTCTGGGATTTCTGAAATATCTGTAAATGGAAAAGTATGGAGGTAAAATTGGTATTTACCAAGAACCTCGGCAAAATCATGTGTTGAACTTTACACAGAGCAGTCTGGGAGTGAGACAGAAAACAGTTCCTCCCTGCTGTGGCATTTTCTACTATGGTGGTTGTAAAATATTAACTTAAAAACTGTCAGAACCTACTGGTTGTACCTTATCTGAGAGCCTGAATCTTTACCTGGAGAAGCATTAGGACAACTCTGTATGTAATCATGAGCGCATCAGGTTGGATAAAAGTAGTCACCCAAACAGTGATGCAATAAAATCTATTATTACAAAATGTAACTCGCATGTGTCATTTTGACTGCTCTAGACTTTGCAATTTGGCTGTCAAAGAAAGCATGTAATAATTATGTTATCTGTCAAATATGCAGATAATGTTTGACAATGGAGTTTTAGCAATTCATTCAGTATGTAGCGGAATTGTGTTTAGCCCCCTTAACTATGACATCCCAAAATAAAATCCAATTAAATTAGATTGTAATTAAATTACACATTAATTAGCTCTCTTTACTAATTAGGGGACTTCTAATTAGCGTTGGATTTTATTTCAGGGCATTAGCGTAAAAGGAGCTGAACCCACCTTTTTTTTCTTTTAATTTGAAAATCAAGTATCATTTTCTTTCCCTTTCACAGTTATGCACATTTTATGTGGTGGGACTAAAATATTGAAAACATTGAAGTTTGCAATGGGACAACATGTATAAAATTAGATACTTTATATTCTTTGGGACTTTGCTTTATTTAATTTTGACCAAAGTGACACATTGAACTTTGCTATAGTTCCAATAAGTGTGACTAATGAAAGGTAACAGCAGATATCTAGGGAGTTCTTCTAATATTGACACTTTTTTCCAACCTGAGAAATGTTTACCACTTTTATAAGAATACAAACTTCTTCAACCTATCAAACAGCCACCAAGTCTCCCTGCCACCCATCCATCACCCCTGGGCTAGGAATCCCTCTAGTGCCTGAACCATTACAAGGATAGTGTGTGTGTAAACGTGCGTGTGTGTAGGGGTGTATCTGGGTGTGTGTTAAAGTCATACACCGGATTACTTATTGAAGAAAAGCCAAACTTCAAGCCAGACAAGTTCAAACACACCTCCCCTCATGTCTGCTCTGATACCATGTCACTAGTAGACTATGTCAGACTTCGTGTTTCTGTTCCAGCAGAAGAGCTGAGTGAAACCTGAGTGGACTGTATGACCTCTGAGGGGGTGTGTACGTGTATTTACATTAATCAAAACCAAGCAGGAAGTGGCGAGGTAGACACAGAGGAAACTGTAATGCCTGCAATTGCAAGTGGGGAGGCGGGCAGACAGATGGAGATGACAGGCAGGATGGGCCAGGCTCCAAGCCTGTCATCTTTTTGTCTGCATATGTGAGTTTGTCATCACACCTGGTGGATTGCTTGAGTAAACCTCACAACAGGTTTAAACATCTGTCTCAGCTGATGCTTCATCAGTGTGAAACCACCCCTAACTCCTTTGTACCTGGCTGAGAGAAGCCAGACCTTCAGGCAGGCACCTTCTAACATCTTTCATGATGAGACCCATGTCCCCATGGATCCTTTGACTTACATCAAGCTGTTTCTGGAGTGAATGTTTATTGGTTAAAATCTTTCTTTGGACTTTGAATTCTTCTTCATTAATTTTTTCTAGTTCCTGTACTTTACCAATACAGGATATTGTGAAGTGTATTCTTAAAAATGTGAAAAGTGGGCCAATGGAGGACAAAAGGAGAAATAACCTGCCTAAAAAAGTATCACCATGGAAACAGTGCCATTGTCTTGTATTTAAGAAGTGAGAAAAAAATCAATCAAAGAGGCAACCTGTATCACCCTTCAGTTTATCAAGAAGTGTAATCCTGCTTTGGGGTTCTGTCTGTCCATCTGTATTCTCGTTGGTATTATTCATATATTTAGCTAAAAAAGTAAAAACTGGTTCTAAGCTGCTGTGTATAGACACAACAATGGTTTGTTGAAGCAAGTAAAAACTCTTATGCAGCGTGAACATAAGAGGGCGGAGGCACCCGTTTCCATTGGCTCCACATGCAAAGCAGCCATTAAAACACTCCCCAAGGAGGACGCCCTGGGCAGAAAGCTAAATCACCCATCTGAGAAAAAGTCCACTGATTACTCTTACATAATGTAACACACAAAATGTTTTGAACCATCCTCTTTTGGAACAGTGGGAAGATAAATTTGGGTCCCCATCCAGCCTTGTACATTACACTTTGTAGTGTTTACACTGTTTAATGTTGAATTTCTGTTCTCTATCTTATGAAGATCAACACACAGAAGTTCAGCTTTTACATCTCCAAATTGCTCTTCTCCATTGTAAAGTCTCACAGTTGCCCATTTGCCAACTGGACAACTGGTTCCATCCCAGTGGGGTGTGTCTCCATTTGCAGCGTGTTCCTCTTATTGGGCAGGAACTTGGGCAGGAATGTGAGCACGCAGGAGCTGTGGTCGACATTTTGATGATGTAATTGTTTCTCCAAAATCTCTTGGTATTCTTGTCAGTTACGGATTGCCTCTTCCAGTTAACGCTGCATGTGCTCTCAGTCAGAGACATCAATCGACGGACCAATCAATTAATGCAGTCCGCTGCCAATCAAATCGCTCTCCTGAGCCTGATCCCAGCTTGAACTGTGAGTGACGCTGTTTCTGGTTCTGAACTCTTCTCACCTGGACGTTTGAGTATTGGATCATAGCTATTGCCTTCCCATAGTATGCTCTGATCGTTAGATCATTGTGTGTAATCCAAGTCATCCTGCTACCGGAGGTTCTGCATGAGCTGACATCATTGTCCCCAGTTTCCAGCATATGGAGAAGTTACCGCTATGTGGTTCTGTGGGTGAACCAATCCCCAGTTTAAGGACACTCTCCATTCCTCTGTTGTTTTATCACAGAGGATTCAAGTCAGTCTGGATGCTGTCCATCTTGTACATTATCCTATTTATCAATAAAACTTGTCTAACTTTCTCTGGGTTGTGGTTGTGAGTCTAAACCGTACTGTTTATATCACACGTTTAGAAATTCATTGAAGTACAGCCGGGCGCTGCTTTCTTTAGGTTTTGGCTTATTTCCTCAGTTTGCCTTTGCGTATTATTCCCACCAGCAAAGATTGTTACCAGGGCTGAGCAAAATTCGTCTCACTTAGTGCCTGCTCATTTGTGAACAATGCATCTTGGCAATAAACAGCTGCTTTATTTGAATGACTTTTTGTGCCTTTCCCATTTTGAACAGTAGATAAAGAGCAGTTATATACATTTTCAGGGGTGTCAGTATTCTTGTTAGTGATTTTGTTGTTTTAAATGCTTCAGTATTAACAAAAATTCCAATGTTTTTCCCTACATCTTTGCTTTGTGGGGCTGGTGAGTGTTGGGGGTGCTACGTAAGGATGGAACAAAATATCCTGAGCATTAAAGCCTTTGTGTTTGCTCTCTTAAAGTCTGTGGCCTCAGAACAAGCACATACAAGAGAGTGGCTTAGGCTTTCTCATTTGATAGGTTGCCAGAACCTACCCCGACAGATTCTATTGCCGATGCGCTTGTAATTAACACTTCTCTGCTTTCTTTAAACCTCCAGACATACCAAAAAAGTGACTTCAGATACCGTTCTGTGTTGGTGTCCGGTGCAAGTGCGAGGTCTGTGTTGTGTACAGTCGCATTACTAAGCGTGGAAGGCAGCTGGGATTGCTAAAGAGAAAGAGAATCCATAAAAATGCGAAAAATCACTTAGGAGGAGAGAAATGAATACCCAGCTGCTGTGTGCTACGGCCAAAAGACTTTGGCGGATTCATTCAAAGAAATACACTATGTGGTACAAAAGAGAAAGTAATAATGGTATATGTGCAATGTGAAGCTAGCCATCGGAGGGGAAGAAGATTAGGCTATGAGTGAATTTATAAAAATGACACTAAGCGACAGTCCTCGACACAGTGTCGGACTGTGTGAGAATTGCCTGCCACATCCAGCCTTTCTGCTTCCCACAGGCTGCATGAGTGGAGCCAACGCTCAGAGGACTCTGACATGGATGAGTCACAACCGCTGACCTTTCTCATGTGGTTTTGGAGTAAGTGGAGTTTCAGTGTTTCTTGGTTTACTGCAGTAGGCAGCCGAGGCTCTTTGGAGCATTTTGTGCCGCTGGAATGAAAGTCCTTCACACACAGCACAAGGAAGCGCACGGGGGCCGGCCAAAGCTCTGAAAGGAATGGTATGCTGAACTTTAGACAACAAAGCACAGTTTTAGCTCCCAATCTTTAAAAGATTTCAAGCTCTTCTGAGAGACCCTCAGGGGCTCCTTATTCAGACTCTTTCTGAGTGTTAAACTTAACAGTACATTTCTCTTTCAGCCAGCTTCTTTATAGCTACTCAGACGTTTTTTGTTTTTTTTTGGCTTACCTGAAATGGTTGGCGTGACATATGCTGTACAATCATCTTAGGAAACAACATCCTTCTTCCCCGGAATATTTTACATTAAACTCCCTGCCAAAACATGAGTACCTTTATCCTCCATTTGTAAATAAAGCCTCCTTCTGAGACTCCGGGACAATACCTGCATTGTTCGAGCGGATCTCTCAAGTAGAAGAACCATACAATGAAAAACATCCATTGATCCAACTTGGCAGGACAGGGGGCGTCCTGTGACATTTTACTGTGGAAACTCTCTGTGGGTGTTGGCCTGGCCAGCATGGAGAGTCGCTGGCTGTCGAATCTTCCAAAACAGATGTGCTAACCAGAGAGATTCCTCAAGTTCTGCCCTGAGATAGGGAGCTTCTGTTCAAGCTAAAACACACGCTGTGATTTATTCTGCTGAGTTACTCATTGGTGAGCTACTCATTAGCTCACCAGCCCATTTCCTCGTGTTTAATGTAACTTGTCATGTTTGTTTAGGAGAAGCAGAGATAGAGTTTCATCAAAGACAGTTACTTCCTGGATTCTCGGAAAAGATGCAATAAAAGTCTATAGAACCAGGTGTGAGCGTAGTTGTTAAAAAACAAAAGGAAATCACAAACTTTGAAACTTTAGGAAATACCTACTGCTGCTGGAGGAGAAGAGCCTCTACTGACAGGATGCTGCTTAGCAGAAACAGGAAAGTGACGCAGGATGGGGAGACGCTCAGGAAAGCCGTGGGTGCTTTCTGTATTTGTGGGTTTTGCACATCCTAATAATGGGATTTCCCTCCCAGCCTGTAAGTTTAGCTCTGCTGGATGTGTTCCACCAGCAACAAGGCAAAGATTCCTTTCCAGCTTCGCAGTGAACTTGATCCGCTTCCATTTGTATGCAAAATGTGCAGCTCTCTTGGCTCCCAGTCAGCATAACTTGGACCTGGCTCAGTTACCCATCCGTCTCCTACTTCCACCGCTCCTGCTCCTCTGCCTCATCTCTCTCCTTACATTCAGAGTTTAATCACAGAGTTTCTCAAACATATTCACATCCCTCAAACCTTTACACGGTTTGTCCACTTACAAACACAACAACAGTCATGCTGGGAATCAAACTCAGGACCTTCTTGCTGTAAGGAAACAGTGCTAACCTGTCCCACTGTGCAGCCCAAACTTTTGTCTATTTTTCTTAGAATTTTATGTCGTGGGCCCAACTCAGCGTGAAGCACAAATGCAAAGTGGGGAGGATTTTATGAACAGAAACCTGAAAAGTGTGACTTGCGTTTGTCAACACTGAGAGATTTCTGTTGATGTACCATAAGTGAAGTTTGTGGCTGTGATATGACTAAGTGTAGACCAACTTCAAGGCCCTTTATGTCTTTGTTCTGTTGTTTCTCAAATCAGCACAAACAAACATTCTTAAATCCCACAGGCTGGCAGAAAGGAGGAAACAACGGCAAATATAGGGCTGAGGAATTCACTTAACTACCAGCAGTGGTATTCAACCGTGCAGCCAAAGTTTAAATAGGTAATTACAACTGGCCTGCTATTATGGGCCAAAGTTACAAGAGCTTGTATAACAGGCCATAAATTGAGCTGCTTATAAAGACCGTTTCATGCTTTAACTCATCCAAAGGGTGTGTTTTATTTTTCACTGTCCATGTTATCTCATCCCCAATGTTAGGATGAATTAAATGTTGTAAACTCTTCCATTTTGCTCTCTTAGCTTTCTTTTCCCATTCTTGAAAGAGTTTTAGTTTCCATCATTCTCCGGAGCCCCAGCCGAAAGGCGCTGCTGCAGGTCACCGCTCAGTTGCATAATGCCTCTCAGTTTTTGTGACAGTGGAGGTAAGTTGCTGACATGAGGCTGTGCCTGGTGGAAACAGCTGGAAATGTCTGTGGATTTCAGCGCTGTGTCAAATGATAACATTAGGAGCTGCAGTTCAGCTACTTGCTGCCAGTCAGTCAGTCGTTTCACAGTTAATGCGACGCCGGGCAGGGAGGAACACAGAGCTCACGGTGTGCCTTGTGAAAGTCATCACTCCCCCAACCTTTCCACATTTTGTCACGCAAGCAATCACTAACCACAGTATATTCTAGTAGGATTTTATGATAGACTGACACAAAGTTGTGAATAGTTGTTGAGCTAGCAAGATCCATTTTTCTGCTTATCAGCAAAATAGTTTTCACAGATTTTTTGTTTGCTTTTTTATAAAAAGAAGGTGAAAAGTTTTGCGTGTCAAAGCAAAATCCTTTTGTTGGTAGAGTTGAGAAACTGCAGTACAAAATAAAATAAGATTTCAAGATGAAATCTGAAACTAAAGTATCGATCTTATTGGTGATATCAGTCCAATACTGATACCAACTTGGTGGTGATATTTTGGGCAGATCCTCCCGCCTCTGGTTGGTACTGGATTTACCAGTTTAGGGGTGTCAGATTGAAGAAAGTAAACGATAAATTTTTATTTCTAATTGTGTAATCTTTCTCTACACGATTACGCACTGTGCCTAACATCCCTGTAACTAAAGTTTATTTTTAAGGTGAAAAATGTGACATAATTGCATGAATAATTTAGCGAGGCACTGTGCATGCTGAGCTGTTTTTGTTGTTCATATGGACTGAACCCTGCTGGGGTTTTCTATCTACAAACTGCCAAAAAACAGGAAGAGAACTCCCATCTACAGGAATACAGTGAAAAATAAAGCATATGAAAAGTTTGTTCATCTAAAGAGGACGTGCAGAAAAACAAACAAGCCATAGAATAATAGACCCTGCATGTCCAGTGGCAGCAGGGTGTGAATGGATTCTAGTGGAGCGTGGTGTTCTGGGAGGACTCAATTTTAGCAGCACTAAACTAAACTTTCAGTGATTGCTCACAGGCATACATTTTCATGAATGACTAAATCTCTCTTTTGTAAGTACAAACACTGAACAAAAGGTGAGTCACCACCAACAATTATAATTACATGCTTGTACTTGTCTCCTGTGGTATCCCACAGCAGATACCACACCTGTGGTATCTGCTGTGGCTCTGATTTGGGAGCAGACAAAGCTCCCAAATCACAGAGTGCGCTCTTCTGTTTGGAGGGTGTGTTACTGTCAGCGACTTACAGGGATAATGAAAGTATTTGGATAAGAGGAGCCCAGACTTTTACATATCCCAAATGGATTCCTCCATCCTCTCCCAACTATTTATCTCTTCCCACCAACATTTTGTTGCATGCAACCTCCAGACACGCACAACGCAGAGCAAGTTTCCACGCTGAATCATCCAAACTGAATGCATTGTGATGTTTTCTGCAAGTGGTTTAAAAAATGTGTGTGTGTGTGTGGGGGCGGGGTGTGTGCGTGTGTGTGTGTGGGTGTGCATGTGTGTGTACCTTTCTGTCCAAATGAACAGTGTGCTGCTTTGCAGACTTTCTCTCTCAAGTGTTGAAACTTCATAAATCTTTGTGGTTTCTGTTTGCTTCTATCATGATGAGTGTTTAGCCAAAACCTTTTGCAATGACAATGTAATGTTGTACTTTGCTAACCTTATGGCTTGATTTTGTTCAACTTTTGTTTTAGATTATAGAGCAGAGGGATTAAATGCATATAAAACAAAGGAACCCATTTTCACATTCTCTCCTTAGCCCACAATGGCAATCAAACTTAATCTAGACGGAAAGAAAATAACAGGTAAAACTGATAATGTGTCTGGCTGAAATCACCTCTTCAGTCTAATTAGCTGACCGAAACATTCCAGTTTCTGTTACCTCAGGAGAAAAGTGCACACTCACTACTGCTTTGCACTAAGGTTGCCTTGCATGTTTGAGAAGAAAATTATAACGGAAGCAACAGTTTTTGGGATTACAGAGAGAAGAAGATGAGAGTTTCAGCTTTGGGTAAAAAAAATTCAGAGCATGTTTTTCTTCTTACCAAATGTGTCTAGCATTCAGGTTCCCACCAACGCAGAGCTTTCTCCACACTGGCAGCACATGAGTGCATCTGTACACAGGGGAGACCAAGAAAAACATTGAGGAAAACATCAACCACAAATGAAAATCCTGTTTGAGGTAGAAGGACTGACGGGATTAATGTGGTGCAAAGTCATTTTCTCCCATTCTACTGTTTCCTCTTTTCTGTTGTCTCAGGAGCAGGAAAATCGTTTCCCTGGTACAAGAATTTGAGAGCTTTCCTGTGTCATGCCAATGATGATCCAATCCAATTTGGATTGCCTTCCCGGGATTGTTTCTCATCCAGGAATTTGGGTTTTCTCATAATTCTGCCCAAGAATCCTCCCATGATTAAAGAAGGAGATCAAAACCAGCAAGAGCAACTTCTTTCAGAAATATGTGCAGTTTATTGATAACGTGGTTTCCTGCACGGCAGAGCAACATGTCATAATAACAAAGTAAAAATGAAGTGTCTAAAAGATAGGAAAATCAAAAGTTATTTGACTTATGGCCAGGAAACGTCTCAGATCCTGATCTGATTGAGGATTATCAATGTTTTCTGAAAAACACCAATAATACGAGAACCGGCCACCAACAGTCTGCATTTGAATTTAGAAGTTCATATCCACAGATAGTGATGCAATGTGAACTTAGGATTTTATTGTGATATTTTGTGGTAACATTGTGGTAACAATAAAGATCATGGTTAAAAATAATAATTACTTATTTAAGTACCTGTGTGACAAAGCAGACATAGTTCCACAAACACAAATATTATTCTTTAATAACATTCTCATTTATAACAGGCTTCTTCAGTATGCCAGCTACTGAAGTGTGATTCATATCACTAAACTACATTTAATCATATGTTCAATTGTACTTTTATATATTGATAATGTTGTGGAACAAACAGTGGAAAAATAGTAAAAATAATATTTTTGATCATACTGTCAGTGTTGTTTTGAAAATAACAGAAAATTTTCACAATAAACTATAAAGGATATACGATAAATGCCCAACCAAAAGGAAGGATTAACACTGTAAATATTGACCCTTTGTATTTATGTGATGTTATAGTTATAAAAGAAAAAAAATAAATAAATAAACATAATGAAAAGACCAAATTTGTGTGCTTAAACATTTGTGTATGGCTGTAAAGTGAATGCTAGCTTGGACTTGGCTATGTGGAGAGTTTATGACAACAAATCACTTTATTAGGCGCTTACTGCTTAATAAACCCTTCAGTTCTCACCCCCCTTCATCTTTAAATCCTTTTAAAGGCAGCTTTTTCATTAGCATTCTCTCTTTTTTTTCTGTGCCTCTTTACATTTTTAGAGGCTGCTAACTGAGTGTTGAGGAGTGAAAATAATTCTGGTTCAGATTGGTCGGTGAACCTATTTACTGTTCTGGGTAACTGGGGAGGCTGGGAAAACAGGGCAGGGAGAGGGAGAAGCTCCTCAGGCTAACCTGCTCTGTCCAGGACAAGAAACTATCAGGAAGTTAAATCAACCCAACTTTCAAAATAAAAGGAGCTTTTGACCAGACATTTCAGTGGTTGCACACAAATTTGTCTCAGCTTAACAAACTTTACAAAGCCTTATTAGAAATATTTTTTTCTTATTTTTAACACTTTGTACAGTATTAACAAAGCACTGGGTCATAAATTGTGACTGAATTGTATTTTTCTTAAATTAGAGAACAAATCAGAAGAATCCTCATTACTTTTCTCTGACCAAAGTTTTGAACTTTGAACCATCTTTGAACCAAATTTGATCAAACTTTACTGAATCTGTTCCACAGAATGAAACAATAAAATGATAAGGTGGTAAAATGGTTCTAATAATAAACGCGATGCCAGTATAGGTTGTGTTTGTGGCTTTAGTTCACACTAGAAAACAAATGGATTAATTTTAGTTTGCATTAGCTTTCTGCATGCTAAGTTAGCTAACTGTGTTCAACTTTCACACGTTGAGCTATTATTACTGATAAATGTTACTAGAATAAGTCTGTTACTATAAAACTAATGGACATCTTTATTATTGTTTTACATGTTTAAATGTTACTGCTTCAAATTTTATCCACAATTTTAATTATTTGCATCTCGAGCAGGTTTTCTTCAGATTTACATTTTTGTCATTCAGCCAATGAGTTGCCTCTAGCAGGAAATGAGACGGGTCTCTCATAAAGTATATAGAAACATAAGAAGTTTCATAATTGTGGAGAAACATGGTCTGTGTTTATTTAGATTTTATTGTCATGTTGACAGTAATTTATATGTTCTCCTGCTGTGGGCAGGGATGATATCTTGAATTATTGTAAATCTGAAAAACCTCTGACTGAAGAAGCTGGTGTTGTATCACTGTCTGATGAAAACAATACTCTGAGTAAATTTTTATAAGGAATATTCTTTGCACAATAATCTCCAGAGGTTCCACAGCATCCAGGTCACAATGAGATTAGAACCCGTTTGGGCTTTATGGATGCAGGTGAGGTGTTATTTGAGCTTTTGTGATGTTAATCAGCTGCTCCCTGTTGCAAACCACCTTGTTGCTATGGTAATGCATCCTAACAAATGGCCAAAAGTAAAAAAGGTATCAGAAAAATTCCTTCCATCTGCACAGCATCCAAAACCACAGAATAGTTGTTCAAAAACAATTGTTTCTGCTAGAAATGAGGGAATAAAGCTTTTAAACATAAAAAAAAATCAGAATAAAACTAACAGAGCTGCTCCAACATGCTGCCATCTTGAATCGATTGATTCATTGATAGAATCTCTATCAGATTTAAGTCAGGAATCCAGCTGAACCCAAAAATGTCAATATTACTTTCACTCAAAACAAACATGTTAGTGAAAATTACTTTAACCTGATCTTCTTGTTGTTGTTGTTTCACAGTCAGTGTGATTGTAACCCAGCCAGCACACCTAGGTGGGCCCCACATGGGAAAAAAGAGGGCAGACCATATGGGACCCAAATGGGTCTGTCCACGGTTTCCATGATGGCCCTACATGGGTTTGCCAATGTAGGGTCACCTAGGTGTGCTGGCTATTTAGACTACAAAATATACATTCTTTGGACCCATTTGAAAGAGGACAGCCTGCATATATTTTATTTTGAAAGTTGTTTCCGGGGAGCTCGTGCTTACGTCTTCGCGCTCTACAGCTGTGTCTTCAGTAAGAAGGAGGGAGGGAGACAGAGACGGGCATTTGGGTCCAAACTTTTTGCGCACACGTATGATCTGACATTTCGCCTTCAGTTTTTTAATTTCACCTCCGGATCTTAGCTGAGCATGCGCAGTGAAGAGGACCGATAAGAAGAAAACGTAAAGGCGCGCTGGATGTGACTCCCGTAAATTATGCGCCTGGCAGTGATTTACTGACAGGGAAGCGCGCGGCTCCGGGCTGCGGCCAATGTATGGTTGAGGCTGGAAGACAGAAGGTCTGTGACATATTCTGCTCGAGGGGAACCGATTCACAGCCGTTGTGATGGATGGCCACATGTTAACATGGATGATGATGATGATGATGGTGGTGGTGGTGTGTTCACAGAACTCCGCACCTGAAGGAGGTAACGAAACTGAAACCCAAGTTTGATTCTTTAAAATATATATATATGTATCATTGTTTATATATTTATTAAGTTTATTTGATAGGGATAGACACACATCGACATAGACAAACTGAACAGAACAGCAGTCCGATGTTGGCCTCATAGTGCAATAGCAGCAGCTAATTCACAACACTTGTCCATTTTATCATTTGTTCTCGTTTATAATGTCGACTTTATTATTCCTGAACGAGTAAAAATAAATAAATAAACAAACTTAGCTGAATACTTAGATTTCACTTTATTTAATTTAAAATAAAGTGATCAGTGATTTGTAACTTTTAGTCAGTGAACATTAATTGAGTTTAAATGCATTAATGACACAATAATGTCTGTGACTCCTGCCATTAGGAAGTAAAGCGCTCCACTGTCTGCTCTGTGGATCAGGGTGCGGTTGATATTACTCCACTGTTCTCACTGGCATGGCATGGCTCCAGGTACAAGACTGAGAGTTGATGAAATCCCACTGCCTCATGCAGGAGGGGGTTCCCAAACCAAAGGGCATCAGGGACCACACAGGCATACAGCATATGCGTAACTTCCTGAAGGACTGGTGTGGACATGTCCCCACCAACTCTGTCCTGAAGGGGACAGTCCCCACC
>CAEGAE010083909.1:0-20668 GCA_903067095.1 Girardinus metallicus
AATGCAGGTTGCATCAAAATAAACAATACTGATTTACTGAATCAAAACTTCCTGAGAGCATGGCTAGCTGACTAATGTTGGTTTTGATTGGCTAGCCGATTAATGCTAGTTCTGATTGGCTAGCCGATTAATGCTAGTTCTGATTGGCTAGCTGATTAATGCTAGTTCTGATTGGCTAGCTCATTAGTGCTGATTCTGATTGGCTAGCTGATTAATGCTAGTTCTGATTGGCTGGTTGTGACTGAGTGGAGGACAGAGGAGCCTCTTAAGGAAGAAGTTACAGGTCTGTGACAGCCAGAAATCTTGCTTGTTTGTCAGTGACCAAATACTTATTTTCCACCTTTATTTTCAAATAAATTCTTTAAAAATCAGACAATGTGATTTTCTGAATTTTTTTTTCCTCATGTTGTCTCTCATAGTTGAGGTCTACCTGTAATGTCAATTACAGGCCTCTCAGCTTTTTAAGTGGGAGAACTTGCATAATTGGTGACTGACAATATTTTTTCCCCACTGTATATATATATATATAAATATATATATATATATATACATACATATTCTGATTCATTTTAGATGCCGGTGTATGTTTTGTTCACTCTGTGTCTTTCTCGCTTATTCTTGAAATTAAAATTTTATAGATAAAACAATTAAATTCCACATATTTTCCTCTATTTTTTGTTACATATTTTAAATATGTTGTCACAAAGTTGAGAGCTGAGCTGTTGCTCAGTGATTTCTACCATCACTAATGACAGAACAGCCAGTGCTGTCTTTGTGGGGCTGTAAAATGTCTTTAAATATGAGGAGAGAAAAATAAAAGTAGGCATTTTATCGTTCAGTGGAGGGAAATTCTAAGAATCAGCCATGATGGTGGATCCCATCAGTCATTTTGGAGGAATAATTTTGCCTGAACTCCTGCTGGGATGCAAGAGGCAAACAAACAGGAGTATTAAGGTGAAATATTACTGTAATCTTTGGACAGATGTTACTTCAGGAGTGATTGATACATTGATTAAATAGAAAAGAGGTACTTGTGTAACGAAAGCCAATAAAGGTGGGTTTGTTTTCTCTCGAGTGGTCTCCGAGAAACACTTTGTTTTTTTGACAGGAACAGCTGAGTGTTTATTGTTCTATACAATCATCAGTGAGGGAGCCTTGATTTATGTACGCATACTGCTGAGGGATACATTTTGTTCTGTCTGGGCCCACAGCTTTTACAAGCAGATCCATCTGAGCAGAGCTTAATTCCTCTCCTAACTGCCACCCCCGAGGCTCTTGTCACCTGCAACCTCTGAAGAGGAGGGTGCTTACTTTGTGGAAAGGAGCCTCTCAGGAGCACTTGTTCTTTGGAAAAGTGGGCGCCGCTTGTTTTTGGGTTAGGTGCCGAGGTGTGATTGTATGCAGCCATTAAATGACAATAGTTGGCTCTGTTGTTGATGCAGCTGCAGGAGTTACTGCCTTAAGGCCACATAAGACATTCAATAAACTGTTTAGTATTTCATATAAAGTTGCTTCTCAAGTGGACATTAACTACACCTCCTACATGGTGAGCATAAAAATGCAATCTGGAAACAGTATTCACACCAATGTAAATCCTTATTGACTGTTGTTTCCTCAAACATCTTCTGGTGTCATTATGTAACTAATGCCTGTGGCTCCATACACCATAAATACAGAACCATGGATCATATTTATAGCATGTTGGTGCCATCTAGCTAATATCCAACTATGTCTTTTCACACCTTATAGTCTGGTAGACTTTGTTCAATTGAGAACCAAAATTACATTTGCTACATTTCCAGTTGTGTCAAACGAACCAAACCCTTTGAAAAACATGTTCCTCACCTGTGGGGGCGCTGCACCAAAAACCACTGAAGGAAATGACACAAAAACCTGTGAAAACACTGAGCTTATGACACACTGTGAAGGTTTTATTATTTCACCCGATGCCATTGCTTAGCTTTATGTCTACTTGATCATAGCTAAAATTGGTCTCAATAGTCTCAAAAATTTCATATTTATTAGATAACTCTTCAAAATTTAGGCAAAGTGGTATAGAGTTTTTCTGTTTATAACTTTTCTGTCAAACTGTTCTGAAAGCTATTATTCTGCTCATTATTTATTGTTCTGACTCTGAATGACGGCTCGGTTTTTAAACAAGTCAGCAGACACACATCTCTCAGGTGGAGCTGCAAGTAGTTTTAAAAACCATCTCAGACTCAGCGCTCCCACCCTTTGAAATACGAGCTTTTATTTTTGCATGCACATTTTTCATTTTTGTGGCTTGGATGTATATGGAAAAGCCTGAGAGACTGATTTATGAATGTTTGTTTATTATGTGTGCTTTTGATGCTTTCTCAGCGTACAGTCAGGCGGCCCGACCGCTTTTGTCAGCGGCTTCTGGCCACCTGCAGAAACCTTTGTGCCACAAATAATAGGTCGGCTGCACACAGCGCTGAGGGCTCCGCTACAGCACAAAGACTTATTGACAGAGCCGAGAGCGGGGGCTCTGCCCATGAAATGAAAACCATAAATGTGAATGCTTTACCTTCAATTATTAATACAGAGGAGAGTCACAATGCATCAATGAGAGGCCTGCAGATCCAAACTGTGAACATTTGACCTATGATATTATTGTGGGATTATTTTTATGCTCTAAACTTTTGTAAGTTCACCGTCCGGCTCGGTGGTACTTTGTCAGGATTTATGGCTGTTGGTGAAAACACTGACAGCTGTGGGAAGCAAACCTGTGACACTGAAGCAACAATCGTCCCCCCGTCTCCCTCCACCCAGCGACTTCTCCACTTTACCAGTAGAGGTTTTTGTATTCCAATGGTTTACACACAACATACATTGTTGTTTTCAGATCTCCAAACTAAAATGTAAGTTAGTGAGATATATGACTTTACTTTGTAACTCTCACAAGCAGTTATAAAATATGAAGGGGAAAAAAATCCCCACTCAGTGTGTAACCTCTCTTCAGTGATAATGTTTTGTCTCAGCATAACTATTATCATTGGAAATCTTGAATGTTGACTTCAAAAGTTGGCCACATTTTATCATATTTTATGAACTGGTATGTTTCAAGTGTGTGAGAACAACAATAAAAAATCACATGATTGTTCTGAGTTACAAGTAAAAAATTACAGATTCATACAGAAAACTCAAGCCACTTTATAAAAATGAATACAAAAATAAAGTACAAATTCTGACCAAAGTACTGGACATTTCAAATAATGCAAATCAAAGCATCAATTATATGACAGATGACATGAGTCAGTTTGGTTTATGACAAAAAATGTAAATGAATTTGAGTGGGAATGTGTTGCTTTCTGAGTGTCAGTACACAGCTGACATTATTAGTGAAACCAAGGAATATCATCAGAGACGTTATCATTTACAGCACATATCTTCATGAGCTCAAAAAGTGAACCTTATAACAAAAATTGTCTTTGTAACTTGTAAAAATGTTCACAGTAGTAGTGCACTGATTTCCTTCATTTTGTGAGGTTGGTGATTGGCCGATACTTTCATGTGAAGCTGATCTTATCCTCCAATCTTGTCTACATTTATATAAAAATCAGTAACTAATAACAGCTGCATATTACCAAACTCTTCGTTGTTGTATTTTTACTTGGCATGATTGGGATTCCAATCATGCCAAGTTGGGCTGAAAATGCAATATCAGAATATTACAACTCCCTTACAACAATCCGACCGGCCATTTGTAAAGACTAGCAGTGACTGAGTCTGACAAACAGGCACTGAACAGAAAGTTTAAAATAGCTTGCAGCTCTAATATTGTTACACTGTGTTGTGTTTGTGCAGCATACATATCATGTTGTGCTACTTTTTGGGTTTTGGGGTTACCCATCTATATGATGACCCCATTCACTAGAGCTGGTACTTAATTGTAATGGAAACCCCACCCAAAATTGTGTAGAGTAGAGTTGAGCAGACACAAGGCACACTACTAGTTGCTAATGAGATATATGCTGTATCTGCCTCACAAACTGCAACGTATTTTGAACGTCAGTTTTCCAGACGGCTTAGCTATCATGAAGACGGCTACAGGATGTTCAAAAGGTTCCAGACAGCGCCAGGTTCTTCTCTTACTGATAAACACGCAACTGGACTGAGTTGCAAAATGTACAGAGATTGCTCAAAATTTGCAGCACATGGTTGGGAATGCAGCACAAGGGCAAAAAGGGCAGCAAATAACAAAAACATCAGTAACGATTCTGCATTGAGTAATTTTCTCTCATGAAGTTTTGTTCCAATTGTTTGGCAAATTTGGAAAATCATTTATCCAGAAGAAAAAGTAAAAACTCCTGTTAAGTAAAAGCTCTAGAGGATGTGGATGCAAGCTGTGTGTGGGTTTGGTTCTGATCCTGAGGAGTGGGCTCACAATTCTGCGCAAGTACATCACCACAAATAATAACATCTTCCAAGAGCAACTTATTTTGACAATCCAGGAAGAATTCTGCAATGATTTGTGTGTTGTCTAACCTTTCAAAAACTAGCCTCTTGTTCTACGATTGGTTTTGTATAGAGCACAGGTGTCAAACTCCAGTCCCGAAGGGCCACAGCCCTGCAACTTTTAGATGTGTCTCTGCTGCACCACCTGAATAGAATAATTAGGTCATTAGTAAGGCTCTAGAAAACTTATCTACACAAGAAGAAGGTAATTAAGCCATTTCATCCCAGTGTTTTTTAGCTGTGGCACATCTAAAAACTGCAGGACAGCGGCCCTTGAGGACTGGAGTTTGACACCCCTGATAGAGGGTCTGGACCATCGTCTAATGAGAGATGATTGCTTCCTGGAGGCGTGGACTCTGCTGAATTTTTTAATTTCACCCAACTGCAAACGTTTGGTCATGATGCATCTAATATATCAGTTCAATGCTATGAAGCTTACCGGATGTTGTGTATGCCGGGCAATGTCAGGTTCCCAATGAAAAGTGACGAGAAAGAGGTATATAATTTTGGACCTGTAACCAGGAAAACTCCCTGGATCTTATCTTTATTGAAGCCCTTGGCCAATTCTTAAGCCAAGAATCTGTGATCAGCTTCAATATGTGCTATAACTTACAGTCCCACCTCTGGGTATGCATGTGGTTGATAAAGAACTATACAGGTGATAGCCTTTAATTGATTAGCTCTTCACTAAACTGTGGAGGAGATTAAACACACTGATACCATGATGAGACTCAAATGACCACAGAGAAATAACAACTTGTGATGGTTGTTCACATGGTTGCACAGGTCATTTCCAAAAAAGGACCTGTGCATTTCTCCTCTGTCAAGCTGGTGTCGGTTCCATATTCTCTCCTGCTCACTGCCCTCATTCCACCCTGACAATCACAGCCACACTCACAAATATTTCACACACACCCCTTCAGAATTGTCACCTGAGCTCGAACAAACTCTCACAGAGAATAGAAATTGAGGTTGGATGTCGTGTCAAAGAATGGACTCATTGCATCTGAAGCTGTCTCCCTGTATGAATCTGTTACCATTGTTTTGTAGAACTGACAAACTTTCAAGCAACACATTTATCCATAAACGGGCACACACCACTAATCACAGACCCCTGTAGAGTGATCAAACTACTGAACCAGCATTCTTCCATACACATACACAAAGATCACAGCCAATCACAGATACATTGCAGTTAAAAGGTATTTTTCTCCTTACGTACTTGTTTTATTCCGTTTATTTGAAAGACACGAGGAAATCAGGAAGAGACAGGTCAGAGCATATAAGCTATGGTTAGCAGGGCAGCTATTTTTACCCTTACATATTTCACATTCACATGGAAATTGTAAAACTTGACAAGAATAACTTGGGTATACATAAAGGAGAATTTAAAATGATGATTTAATTTGTAAAGGGGAAAAGCTGTCAAACCAACATGGCCTGATTTGAAGTCCTATGACTGGCTGTGACAACTTTTGCAGCAATAACTATCATCAAATGATTGGCTTGGAGGAATTTTGGTCCAATATTATTTGTAAAAAGAAAAAAATTCAACCCCGCTGGAGGGTTTTCAGGTATGAACGGATTGTTTAAGGTCTTGCCACAGCATCTTGATTGGACTTAAGTCTAGACTTAGTGCCCGGATCTGTTACTGCTCTATAAAAGGTGCTTTCAAATTCTTGGATCTGTCCGACCACTGTGTGCTTTATTTGGTTCAGAGGTACAAATCTGTCCTGAAATTTATGTCATTCCCAGTAATAATCGGTGTCTAAATCTATTACGTTACGCAGGGACTTAAACTTGCTAAGACAAAATACAAAACATGCTAATCTCTGAAAACTCACACCCTCTATGGGAAAGTGTGAATTCCATTATGGGATTGCAGTCCAAGAAAAGCCCTACATCCTGTGATGAAAAGGCAGATTTGGAAGCTGCTATTGACATTAATCTTTCTTATAGTTGTTTTAGAAATGAACTGTTTGGATACTGGAATGTTCCTCCAGCAAAGATGGCCACCTTCATTAACAAACACTGGCACAATAAACTTCTTCAGAGAATTAGAGAGGGGAAGAATCCTTGACCAGATCATTTTGGGATTTAAAGAAAAGTGAATTTTGTTCAGTTGCTCTTACCTCACTCATTATAAATTTTTTTGAAATGATAAAAGCTGAGACTTTGAGAGCAACTCAAAGGATCTTGAATCACTTACAACTACAGCAGGTAGTGGCATTGATGTCCAAGCCCTTCAGGTGGTCTTGGATCATATGGATGGGATAATACACTGCATTTGTTTGCTTTTTACTGACTTTCTCAGCTTTCAGTTGCATACAAGCCCATATTTTAGCCACCCATCTTATACACAGTCAACACATTAATCGCCATTTAGTTTGTTGGCTTGTCGGTTTTTTTAACAAAAAGACCCCAGGTGTGAAATTAACACAGTTTTATCTACTTCCACTGCCAATCTTCAAGGCTTCCGGAGGTTGATGAATCCCGTAGCTGAAATATGGACAAATACATCATAAGGTTTGCTGATGACTGTGTAATTTTATTTCTGCTTGACAACCAGGTATCTATGTTTCTGTGATGAAGGAACTTTTTGGCTGGTCTGAGTGCTCATTTCTAGACATAAACATCTCTAAAACCAAAATACACAATTAAGGAGCAAGAGACAGGACACCTCAAAGACTCAGAGGGAACAGTACTAAGAATAAGCACAGATAACTAAAGCAAAATACAGGTAAAAACCCCAATCCCGATAATGTGTGGATAATGGCTCCCATTGCAGGTTACTGACATTCTAAACCCACAGAAATCCAGATTGATTTCTGTGGGTTTAGGATCATGTCCTGATCCTAACTTTTCATAGGATCAGGACATGATATTTTGGTTTTTGACTTCTTTTCTCTACCAGAAATGGCAATATTGACCAAGGCCTGTGCCAGTTCCTATAACTTTTTTCCATTACTAAAATGAAATTATCAAATGAAAATTGCTTTTTGTATTTTCTCCTGTGCTATCTGACGAGATAGCACAGGATAGCACTGGTGTTCAGTATGGAAATTTGTGTGATGATGAAAAATTTAAGTAGGCAAAAAAAAAAAAAAAAAGAAAAACACCCCAAAAAAAACAGATGTAGGAGATTGTGTCACAGATTATCTGAATCCATCTTTACCTCTACACCTTCTGCTGTACTGCATTTTCCATTCGGGAGCTTTTAATACTTGTGCTTCTTTTCCTTCTCTTTCTTGTTTCGGTCTCTCGTCCCCAAACCGCCTTCTGTTTGTCATCGTGCAGCTGATGCAACACTTCAAAGTGTGACGACTGGCTTTTGTACTTGGCTTTCCAGGGCAGGGAAATGGCATCTTCTAAGAATCAAAGTATAATACATAGTGCGGAACAAATTACCCAGAGAGACCCATCACCGCTGGCAACATGTTCAGAGCTGCACTCCGTAATTCCTGGAAAATGATACAAAAAGCACCAAACACCAGATTTGTTGGCACACAATGAATAATTTGAAAAAGAAAGAATAATGCAGTTCAAATAATTATAGATAATGTACCAGAGTGCATTATCTGTAATTACTGTCATTTGCAGGACATAGATGAATAAGTAAATTAAACCGCAGTCACAGTCACACTCAGAACATTGAGGAATCTGTTGTAAATTGGACTATGGATCTTTGCTGACTTTAAGATTATGATACTAAGCTCACAATTCTTGCAAATAAAATGAGAATTACATTTCTTCTTGCCTTAAAAAGTGGTAATGGAGACATTTGGACTGGTGTTCAGATTTACAAAGGGAACCAAATGTCTACTGACATGCGCATGGCATTATGGGTTGTGCATGTTATTCTGAAATCATTTATTGAAAGTGTTTTTCATCTTGTCCAATGATGTTTATAGTGAAAAAGAGGATTCTTCATTCCCTGGTCTGCCCTTTCAGACCTGGTCTGTGTTCTGACCATGATGTCTTTTCACAGCACACAGGATACTTATCCCACTGAATGACAGACACCATGGACAGACACTACTCTGACTGTAGATACTAGCTGCATTTCCATTAGCCATAATATTGTGCATATTGAAAGTGCAACAAATTTACTTAATGGAAACACACCAATTTTGAAAAATCTCACGTTTTCTGCTTGTGACAGTAGAGAGAAAAGTTTTTGTTGCTCCCGTTTCTTCATCTTGTTGTATTCACTCCTGTCCCTGTGACTAGCCATAGCAGAGGTTAGTCTTTCTCTCTTGGGCTCTGTCCAAACACTAGTCTTGTAATTGAATAATTTATTAGACAGTCAATCAAGAATGTATTACTCAGGTAGGCATTAAGAAAACACAAACAAAAAGGGAAAACAACTGGAGCAGGACAACACATGTAAGGAAGATTTAAGGAAAGGAGAATTCAGATGTGGGTGAGTGTAAGGAGAACAAATTGATTTAGGGGATAAGAATTGATTGTAAAAGGAAAGGAAAGAACAAATGGGCACAGAACAGCAATAAAGGGAATTAATAACTGGGCAAGTACTAAAAAAACCCAAACAAAGGAAGGTGACAGTGCCATTGGTTTACTAAGTTCAAACAGAAAGATACAAGGACTGCAGAAAGTTTTTAGCTAGACAAACGTGAGAGTATCTGTTGTTTCTGTTCAAACACTTGTCCCTGAACAAAACCTAAACCCATTGTCTTAATGTCAGTTTAAGATGTAAATGAATGTTTGAAACTCTGAAGTGTAAGATAACATGTTATCTTACACTTTTTCTTATATAGATATAAAAAGAAAATGAGGGCTACATTTCTCTGAAAAAAAAAAAACTAGGAAATTTGCTAGAAAAACTCAGAAATTTTTAGATCAGTCTTTTTTTAAATTTTTTAGAAAAAATCTTTACATTTCTAAGCTTCAAAATTCAACTTTTTTTTTTTAATTTTGAAACTCTGAAAATTTCCGAAAGTCGAAAATCTCCAGCCTGACAACCAAAACCAGTGTTGGTCATCGTTGGCGAGCAGCTTTCTGCATGTGGCATCACATTGTGACATGTCTATATCTCAGTGTGCATTAATGTGCACAGAGGAAACCGCCTTAGCACTCGTGCAAAAGCTAATATGTACAGTGGCCATACCAAGAAGAGTGAAGAAAGGAAAACAGTCAGCACTAAAAAAGGAAAGAACAAAACCAAAAACAAACAGCTCTCCTGGATTAGTGGATTTGAAAACATGGCAGTAGCGTGTCACATAGCATTGTGGCCAGTCATTTTGACTTCCCAAGCTGCATTTTACATTAGAAATACTGCATGGAAAAAGTTCACTGCAGGCACATTTTTCATGAATAACTTACAATCTCAACAGTCGGCCTCAGCTCAGTTTTAAAAAAAGGAATTCCAGTCAGCTAATCCTTTTACATTAAAAAAGACAAAGCACATCCAAAAAACAATCATATCTCTATATATTATTAAGCATTTGATTCTCTCTGGATTTCTCCTCAACATCACCTGCAGTGTCTCTACGTCTGTCCTTTACTGTTGTACCTGTCTCTCCTTCCTGCATTTCCCCGTTTGGCTCTGTCCTGCCTCACAGCCTTCCCTCAGGCATAATGTGTAGTTTTCACTCCATCCATACTTTGGGCAAAAGAAGAGAGGGGAAAGATAAGAAGTGGTGAGTTTGGGGGGTTGGGTCCTGCCTAGCAAGCTGTACAGAGATGGGGAGGGGGGTGGAGGCCAGCACAGGAGGAGACCTTGCACTCATCTTCATCTGGGCATTGATGAATGGCTGCCTAATGACCTGAGATTATCTGGTTGAGAGGTCAAGTTAAAAAAAAAAAAAAAGAAGGAAAAAACTTCATGGTGAGAGAAGCAGTGGGTGGCTACAGGAGAGATGAATGTCTCCTCTTCCTGGGAAATAAAACTTTCCAGCTGTTGTGGGAAGATCTTTAAAACACTGATAATTAATCAGATGGACTGCACAGCAGGCTGGAGCCCCAGCTGTCTTTCACTGCAGCAGCACTGAGTGGCAGCAGAAACTTTGATTATCAGACCCGGTAATCATACACTAAAAATTCTTCAGGGAGATTAGTGCATAAAAGTAGTAAATTGATCTTAGTGCGTTATCTTACACATTATTACTATCACACCATTACACACATAGGACTTGCTTTAATAATGTAGGCAGATGGGTTTTCCTAGGAAGATAATGCTCTGGCATCACTTTCTAATGTATTAGAACCAAAAGCTAACCGTGGGCTAGCCACTTCACAAAGTTGGAAGATTTGATAAACGTAGTGTCATGATGTGTAGTGGGTGGAGGTGAGGAAGACGCCAGGAAGCCCAGGTGGTCATTGTAGAAAATAATATTTAATGGAAAAAAAACAGGGAACTCAGACCAGGTTGATGTTCGGCATTAGATAATAGACAATACACAAAGACCCTACAAGAGACAAAGACAACAGGTGGGCTTAAATACTCTGGGAGGTAATCACAGGGAACAAGACACACCTGGGAAACAATCAATGGGTAGCCGGGACAACACAGAGATTCCACAGAAACACAGATCTAAGAAACACACAGAGAAACTCAAATATACACCAAGAAAACCCAAATCCCAACACGTAGAGGGCATGACTCAGAAGAGATTTTCTTCCTTCATGAAGGCAAACATCCTGAGTGCCATGGGAAAATGAACTTTTATGAACTCACCTCTTAAATATATATAATTCCTGTGACAAAGACATTATTTTGTCACAGGAAAGAACAAAACCAAAAAGATAAACTTGTTCAATCTGTTTATCTGAGATAAACAGATTGAACATGTTCAATCTGTGAACATATCTCATGCTATGCTACTGAAAATTCTCTCACCTCAGCATGCTGTATGCTGGAAATTAAAAATGAAAGAAATCAACTTTCTGATTCATTGTTATAACTATTATCTGACCACAACTCAAAGTCTTAATTTTAGAGAAAATAAAATACATGTTTGATGTTCCTGCTGAAACAACATAAATGTTTGTTTGTTAGTTTTTTTCTTAAAGTAAATTCAAATAAAGCTGTCTAAAATAAAAGTTCATTTATCTATATATTGCACCAAATATTTATTTCTAGGATGAATTATTTCATGTACGTGCAAGGAAATTATTTTCTTTTCGGTTAAAAGGCAGCATAAACAGACAATTCCTTTATAATTTTCCATTTTTGTCAATTAACTTTTAGGAATTTTAGTTGAATAAAATATTGTAAGATTAGCTAAAGATTTGTCCTGTCAATTGATTAAAAATATTAATCATACAATGGATGTGATTAATCACAATTAACCATTAGGCCTAACTTTGTAGGCATGAAATATAAACATGGACGTAGCTGTGGTTCTTGAAGGAACGGTGAGCTGGGCAAGTCCTGCCTTCTGCTGCTCTCCAACCAGTTAAATTGCAAGCTATTATCTGTTGTTTTTTTGTTGCAGAAAGCAGGTAATGTAGACTCCCAGTACTCAATAGAAACTAAGAGAAACTTACTCCACTGCACACAAAAACATGTTCAGCGGACAACAGAATAATATGTTATATATTACAGATAACATAATATATAAGTATAATATATAATGTATATAATATTTTCAATTTCTTGGTTGCTCCATCCCCTTCTGGTGACGTCCTGGGCAACTGTCCATATCAAAAACTGCCACTGTATGCATGTTTCTAAAAACTGTTTAAGAAAATGTTTTATTGTGTCAAACAAATCATGTATGACAGATTCTCTGTTTTCTGTGCTTTTATTATATTCAGGAAGGTTAAAAGGAAATCATTTTGTTTTAATAAATGCTAATTTAGAAATGTCCATCTCCATTCATTTCATATGGAACTTGTGAATGTTACTGTGGTTTTTCTTCATATATGTGTTTGATTACTAATGTGTTAAATCTTCTTTTGTGCATTAATAAAAACACCTTACTCAGGCTACATTCACACAGCAGATCTTGATGCTCATTTCAGATTTATTTCTGAAATATGTTGTTTTTTTGTAGTTTTTTTTTTTGATTGGTTGTCCATACCAGCTTTTAAATGTGACAAGAATCAAACTTCTCCATGAAGGGTTTACAACACCAGAGCCTGCATGCTCACAAGAAGGTACGTCACACAGCAGCACATTGTTTACAGAAGTAATAATGGGTACCATGATTACTTTTCACATTGTTGAAGTAATAATGGATTCCCATTGACTCTCATTGTTGGGCAATGGGAGTCGACAGTCTGTCATAAAGTCATGACAAGATGAAGGTAGCTAAGAAAAAACAAAGCACAACAGATAGCAACGGCCTGTAGTGGAGCATAGACTGCAAGGTCTTTCTTTAATCTGGTGCAGAATTATGGTGACCGTCTCACGTCAATGACATGAAAGTTGAATAAAAAACTACATGACCATTCAAACCGTAGACACTTTGAAAACTATTGGATGCATATCGGATTTAGAGTCACAGGAAGAAAGACAGGTCAGATTTTGGGAGGGGGGCTGGAAAGATCAGAATTGAAAAAGTCAGATATAGGTTGTACACAAGGGCAGAAAATTTGGATTTAGGTTGCATTTCCCTGCTGCATGAATGTAGTCTTAGATATGTACGTTGAAAATACTAACTTGTTGAAAAACCAGAACAATGTCTCCTCCTTATGACCCCACCTAGAGTATGGCATAAACTAGTCCAGGTGTTTGGGATCTCTGACCAGAGGTGAAGGAGTTGCTCCTGACCTGGTGTGTGGTTTTTACAGTTCTGATGGGGGAATACTTTCAATTTGTAATGAGTTTGTGAGTTTCATCCACTCCTTTCATGAAGCAAAACTGATGCAATAGTCCAGCGTGCCCAACCATAACTTACTGATGATCAAAAGCCTGGGCCCCCTCTCTCTTTCTATTAACAACATTTATCTTTTCCGGCTCTCTCTCTCTCTCTCTCTCTCTACTCCGCTCCTCTCCTGTTTTACACTTGCTGATTTCATTTATCCCTCTTCTCTCCCCCCCTCCCTCTCTTCTTCCCAAACCCTCCCGTCTCCCTCGGTGATGGTAATCTCCCTGTGGTATAGTATTGTCAGACTTTGATCAAAAACCTGCAGCTCTTATTCACTGTGCTTTTCTCAGACTTTCTCTGCGGTTGCACTAATGCTCTGTGGACTTAATGACTACTGTGGGCCATGTCTGATCGAGCGCCGCGCTACCTGCTCAGTCTGTCAGAGACGATTGATCGCGCACCAATTCTGCGTAGAAAGGTGATGCAAGAGCTAAATGCTGACTCTGCTTTGAGGATGAGTGAGGTACCAATTAGTGCTCGTTTATTGTGGTAATGGGAGATGATGTAGCAGTTCATCATCACTCTTTCTAACCAGCTACTCACTTGTTTTAGGGTGTTAATATTTTCACAAAGGTTTCTATATGTCTTCTCAACAAATATTGTTGATTCATTATACAGTAGGTTGTCTAGTGGTACAACCAAGTGAGTTATATTTGTCAGCATCACTGCAAGATTATTTCTCTGTGCTTTTAGTGATACATTTTTTTATTTTTTTTTGGAAATGAGGATTATAGTCTACCTATTCTCAGAATATTGCAGGTTTTAAGATTGTGTCAAAATTCTCTGTTTATTTATATGGTGATATTTTTCTCTTCTTCTTTTTGTATTTTATTTTAACTTACTCAACACACAGGGACACAGGAAACCACATCACAAAGAAGAAAACTGGAACTCCCCGTACCTGATTCTTCAAACACAGATGCTAAGCTTACTAATGCATGCCCAGGATGAGAATGAAGTATATTAAGTAAAACCTCCCAGGTTATTGAAAAAGTGGAAATTATTCCTGCGGAATTACTGATATGGATGATGCAGAACTGACCACAGAAGAAAAAATTGAGTGATACCATAAAGACACGGCTGCACTCGATGCTATATAAAAGTCTGTTTAATATTAGTTATCCATGCAGCGGTTGTGCAAATAACACCCATGCATGTCTTCATTTTTTTTTTGGAGCCTTTAGCGTTTCCTTCGTTGCTGAAAGAGTATGGGTTAAAACAGACAGAGCTCTTAGAGTTCCATCATTAACCAATGATGGTCTTACAAACTGATATCTTCCAGAGCTGCTCTCAACATCTCTCTGGTGGATTTCTGTGTAGCTTAAATTTCAGTGCTTCCTCAGCATATTGGAGATAAATACTCTGATAAATTGCCTGAAAAAAAAAAGTCCAAATTCTGCCCACCCATTATTTATAATGTATAAAGTAACACAGTGAAAGCACATTTTGGTAATTGGATTTTCTCTTCATAAGCTACCAATAGTTATTTTATTTATAAATAATACAATATGAAGGGGTTTTTCTTATGACCAAAAACGGATGAGAAGAAACTCCAATTTAGATTAAATTTCTATTCATACTTGAAAAATCAAAAACAAAAAAAAATACCAATTTTTCCAAAACCCTACACAGGCAACTATTTCTGCGACTTTCATATAATAGTCACACCACTAGCAGCTGTTTCTTCTGGACACCTGAATGACAGCTTGAATAGGGTAAACATAGAGCAAAGAGTGTCAGTGCTTTGTGTCCAGCACTACAAATCAATCAGGTAATCATAGATTGAAAAGAAAATGGCTTGATGTTAATTTTCCAAACACTTTTCCCACATTTATTATGGTACTAACACTATTTAATCTCTTTAGGTTAAAACTTGGACAGAAAACATATTTTGAAGTAAGCAAATGGCTGTGATGAGAAACTACAAAAAAAATAAGCACGATTTTAAATCTCAAACATATTTAATTCACTCTCCTTGTTGGAACCTTCTGTCACCGTACTGCTGCCAGTTTTCCACCAGTGGGCACCCTCAGCTCTCCTCTCGCTGAGGGTCCCCACTTTGTGTGATCACCTGCCCTGCAGGTGTGATCACACACCTGTGGGGCATCAGACTAATTCCAGGAGCATAAGAGGAGCCAGCAGTCAGTACTTCAATGCCAGAGTATTGACCCTTATGGCAACTAAAAGCCTTTGTATCTGTTGTGCATATCTGATCTAACTCACGTTCTTTCACTTAAGGTAGCCGAGACCCCGGGTTTGGACTCAGCCCTGGATCATTTGTATCAGCAGACAGAGATCAGAACTCCTACACCCCGAGCATTCAGACACGGTGGACTACCCCAAAACCAACTCCCTAATCTCACTACTTTTCTCTGGCGGAGATTTCCCGGACCTCGTAAGCACAGTCCACTATTCTCAGTATCAGTTGGCTCATTGTACTCACCTCTCCGGATCTGTCCTTCCAGAGCTCTGTCAGGTTAAAAGGACCTTTTGAAAAACATGCATGTACTAAACACATGCATTTCTGTTTTTATTGGTCTGTGATATTCTGATTATAAATATTGTGTTTTCATTAGCTGTAAGTGGAAAAACATGATTAACAGAAATAAAGGCTTTAAACATCCATCTGTGTGTAAGTAATTTATTTAATATACTTCATTGAGTACTGATCTTTAAAGGGCTATTATGTAAAATTGACTTTCTGTATACTGTGTTTTAATATTGTTCCCCCATCAAAATGGTTCATGGAGTGTTTTGATTCTTTTGTATGTTTGAGAAATCCTTTAATTTCCATGGCAACCATTCAACTCTAAAATGCTTAGTTGGACCTACCCCTGCCTTAGAGGCAGATCCTGATCAGATCTGCTGTTTTCAACTTTCCAAGCTTTAGCCTCACTCAGCTCCTTCAGACTAGCCTGCAGCAATTAGCAAACACAGGGTAGAATTGTGAATTAGCTGAACTTATTGTAAGAGCTACTTCTTAGTGCAACACTGGCAAAGATGTTGTTAAAGGATAAACAGAGGAGCCATTTTGTGATGACTTCCTGAAGGCAGTGTCAGAACAAGAGTTGTTTTTTTTTTGTTGTTTTTTGTTGTTTTTTTTAAAAGAGACATAGTCCCAATTTCAAGATGTTAAATTGTAAAGTCCAATCTTTTATGTCATATTTGATTATATAAAGCATTTGTGTAACAATTGAAGTTAACATAGTTACTTGATTGTGCTACAAAATGAGATAATGTGGCTGGAAAAACATAATATCGCCCCTTTAAAATGAGTCATCACACCAAGACATAAACTAAACCACAACAGGTCTAGACTAGTCATAACTATTGTGAGACTTTGACAGATTCAGGCTTCAACAGGAGTTAAGTGTTGTTTTTTGTGTAATGAGGTTAAGATCATAGCACTATGAACTGTTATCAGTTAGATACCGGAGACATAAAAAAAATACTACTTATTCCGGTCCCATCCAGTGCTTTGGCATGATTAGTAAATTATATTGCATCATCAAAATTATTACCAGTGCCTCAGCTTTCGATGCTTCATGTCTGGGGAGGGCTCTGAAACTCTATGTCTAAAATAATTAAAGTACTTGTATTGAGTTCTGAGTTCTTGTCTGCTGCTAAACGTGTTCTGTAAGCACAGATGGAAAACGCTGACAGTAACGAATAACTGCATTTGATATGTTTGATATATTTTGCACATTTGCAGACAATCTGTGAAAGCAAAACTGGATCAATCATTGTCCAGAAGCTCAAATCAATCAGAGGCTCATTTTGTCATGATCACAGACCATAGCCTCTCTTTCTCACAAATAATACGTACATTCTCTCTTTTTGTCTATTTTTTCTGCTTTTAGAAAAAGCAGAGCTGACAATGAGCCCCAAACATTTCAAGAATGAATTCGATACTGTTGTGAAAACTGGCATGAATTGGTGAGATCTTTCCAGGTACACAGAAAACAGATCATAATGCCTGGGGGAAATATGTAATCTTGTTTTTGATTTATTGACTATTATGAAATATTTCATCTTGTGTTTGGTAGAAGAATATGAAAAGAATGTTTTGATTAACTGATGATTAAAATGATTTACTGATGATTAAGAATAAGTATTAAAGGTTGAAATAATGACGTATGATTAAAGGAATGAATAAAATGATGAATTGAAAGATTAGTAATGGAATTAAACTCAGATTATTAATAAAGATTATGATTGAAGAATTTAATTAAAAATGATTGTGTTTAATGATTTATGATGATTATACAGTAAATTGAATTGTCATTTATCTATGTTATCCAAACATATACAGTAAACACAACTTTATTAACAATTTCACCCATATGTAATTTTAGCATTAATGTAATGTTTTCGAATTATCTGTGTAAAATGGGAGATGTATAAAGATTCCTTTTTTAACTGAAGTGATAGTGCAGTCTGTGAAAATGCAGCGACATGTAATGCTTAGGACTGTGTTATAATTCGAGCAGAGGTCAGGGCCAGTAAAGGTTCTGCTGAGCGGGAAGTGAATCCAGATGGCCAGTGGATAAACAACAAAAAAAGAAGAAAGTAAGGCATGGAAAGTTCTGGTATTTTCCACTATCCCATCAAACGTTCGAGCAATCAGGTAATCCATTTCCACATACACAACAATGGAGTAAGAAAGTATAAAAACCAGGAAAGAAGGAACAAGTCGTTCTTAGTCTCCGGTACTGAAGTCAAGCCGAAATGAAGATGCAGACAGAAAATCAGCAGAGGACCGAACCCTGGAGCCATGGGGAAGTGAAGACTTCGCACTGCTAGAGGGGGACAGGACCAATCATCCCTCAACCCTGGTTCCTGATTCGACTGCTGTTTTGCGTTCGACCCAAAGATCTCAGGGCTGCTGCAACAGACTTGGTGAATGGACAAAGATCACTGAGTGATAAAAGACTGAGGCTTCGGAGGACAACAACCGGTCCTGTTTTGCTTCTGTTCAGAAGAGGACTTTGCCATACAAAGACAAGACTCAAACCAAGGACTTCGAAGCCTCCTGTTGCTAAGATCATTCACCACCTGGGTATGAGTTGAACTGCATCCCAAAGCCTTGATCAGTTAATTAGTAACACAGTTTAGGGAAAGGTGATAGGAAGTAGTGAGTTAGATTTTTATTATTTTTGTGTTAAATTTCTTATTTTCAAATTAATCAAATCTGATGTTGCTTACCCCTGCTAATGCTTGTTGAATAAAAATTCATTAAAATTCTAATTGAGATTTGTGGACAGTCAAATTAATTGAGTCATTTACTGAGTATGGTTCTTATAATTAATGCAAAATCCCTGAGCATGATTCTATAAATGTGATGGTTTCAGACATCTCTTTAAAGGACTTGGGGCTTATGTTGAGCCACTAAAAATTGTCTAGTTGGTAACAAGTGCTTGTTATTGATATAGAGAGAGCTACCATTAACAAGAGTGGTTTTTGGAGTTATGCAATTGCAGGCTACTCAGTTGATTGCTTCATTAACTGATAACTTTTGGAATGAAGGTAGTTAAAGCTAGATGAGTCTCTCGTTACCAGCTTGACTAGAGTAGACCTGTCTCGGAGTAAGTCTCGAGGGTTTAGAGATTTTCCGGACCCGTTAGATGGAGAGCTGGTCAGTAGTCAGTCCATGGGAGTTGAAAGGTTTAGGGCGGGGCTGGCTATTGCGCAATAACAATACATTTGATATATTTTATAGTGAATAGTGTGTATGACCATTCACTATAGCATATCCCAGAGATATTAAGAAAGTCACATCTGAAAAGAGAGGAAACAAGCAAGAGTTGGCGGTTCTTTTTCAGCAATCTCTTACACATACAAGCACATCTGTAGACAGAAGGCATAAGTGTAAGTTGAGTAGAAATACCTGGATGAAGTCATTGCCATAAATCTGAGAAGAGTTTCAACAACCAGTTTTCATTTAGATTCAATCAGCCCATTTAGGCCCATGGTTAGAGTTCCTTTTCAAGAACAAGTAGAAAGTCAGATTTGGTTTTTCCTGTGAACATTTCTACAGCTGGTTGATTTGTACTATTGAATCATTTTGATTAATTCAGTGGGGAAATTTCTGCTTTTAACTCCACATTAATTACGTCCACAGGAAGCAAGTGGTTCAAATAAAGCTACAGAGAACAATGATGTGCAGTCTGTGGCAATGCATGAGAACATTTTGGGAGCCCTTTGGAAAGAAGACCTTCATGTGCAAACAAGTGAGTAGAGACAACAAAAAATGTGAGGTTTTACATCACATTCACACCAAATCTGGTTAGTCCTAACTCAAGAAAGTCTGGTTCATTTGGGGAAATATGAATGACCAATCAAACTCTGATGTGGACTTAAAAAGTGAACTCTGGTCCCCCTAAAAACCTTGGCCTCGGTTCAGTTGAACTGAACTCTGGTGCTTTTCGAATATGTTGTTGAAGGCCAAGCGGACTGGAGAATACTCCAAAAGCCACAAACAGACTATAGTGCAGGGCATTCTGGGTAAATGCAATCAAAACAAATGTCTAGTTCTAGCAAAAGAAGTGACTCGTGGTCCTTTGCCGAAGATGACTCCAGAAGTCTGACGTCATTCCATTTAGTTTACATTTTGTGAAGGAAGTTGCGCTCTGTGTCTTCTTCAGAGGTTCTTAAAAGTTGTTTCCTTCAGTAGTTCTTGGTGCAGCTCCACCACAGGAAATGGGGAAACAGGTTTTTCAAAGACTTTGGTTGGTTTGACACAGTGTAGTGTTAAAGTGAAACGAGCCAGCTGAAAATGTAACAATTTTGCAATTCTCCAATTAAACCAAGTCTACCAGACTTCAGGTGTGAGAACAACCTAAATGGACAACAAATACAAATATGTTCTTTTTTTTAATGAACTCCAGACAAAAAGATCCTAAGAGGAAAGCAGCAATATTATCTTAGGTCAGTTTATTATTCTGCATGACATACACAAACAACCAAGAAGACCAAAATGCTTGTTTTTTTCTCCCCTGGGTTCTTGTGAACTTACACCCTTCCACATATCAGGTATGGCTTTCATGCTTGTGTGTGTGTGTGTGCGTGTGTGAGAGAGATTGCTGCTGACCTACCCCAAGGTTGGACTTATTCTTTCTGAGATGCATTTTCTGCTCACCACAATTCTAAAGACTGCTTATCTGACTCAGTCTAGCCTTTCTGCCAGTAAGAGTCAGTCTGGCCATTTTCCTCTGACCTCCCTCATCAATCAAACATTACAGCCTTCTGTATGCTTTTCTTTTCTCCCTCCCCCCCCCCCCCCCCCCCCCCCCCCCCCCCCCCCCCCCCCTCCCTCTCCCCTACCCCTAAGACGTACCACTTCATCCCTTATACAA
>CAEGAE010083910.1:0-22204 GCA_903067095.1 Girardinus metallicus
AAAGTACTTTGTAGCACTACAAAGTACTTTAGAAAGTACTTTGTAGTACTCTAGTACTAGAAAGTACTTTCTAGTACTAGAAAGTACTTTTTAAAGTACTTCAGAAAGAACTTTCTAGTACTTCAGAAAGTACTTTCTAAAGTACTTCAGAACGTACTTTGTAGTACTACAAAGTACGTTCTGAAGTACTTTCTAGTGCTACAAAGTACTTTCTAGTACTACAAAGTACTTTCTAAAGTACTTCAGAAAGTACTTTCTAGTACTACAAAGTACTTTCTGGAGTACTTTAGAAAGAACTTTGTAGTACCAGAAAGTACTTTGTAGCACTAGAAAGTACTTTGTAGCACTACAAAGTACTTTCTAGTACTACAAAGTACTTTCTAGTACTACAAAGTACTTTCTGAAGTACTTCATAGACATCTAGAAAACTAGATCTACAGGTAGAGTGTAGCTCACCAATCTTTCTTTGTCTTTAGAAACAGTAATGGGTTTAAAACCGAGTGACTGAAAAGAAAATCTGAAGCTCCCAGAACTACTAAGAGGAAGTTAAGTTAAGTACCTTCTGAGTGTTGGATTGTTTTGAACAAAAGCCGTTCAAAAGAGTCTAATCACTAATAAATACTTTGCTTCCTCATTGTTTTCTATTCAGTGACCCAGTGTTAAGCCATTATTTCTAAACACGGTAAGCTAACTGTATGAATCACACCTTCAGCGTTTTTACCTGAGGCGTTCTCCTCGCTGCTGCGTCTCCTTGGCAACCCCCCGAACATGGCGGACGGCTGCTCCCCCAGGATCTGCTCACAGTGATCGATCATGAACCTGACCAGCTCACACACCTGGAGCACAAGAGGAGAGAAAATAAAAGTTTGCAACAAACAATGAATAAAAGGCATTTTTGTCATTTTTAAGAAGATTCACCTACATTTGAACAAGTGAAACATCCAAAACTAAACCTTTCAGCCTCTTTGAAAGCCAAAGTTTCTCCAGACTACAAGCCAAACTAGCTGCATTGTCAGTCCAAATTTTCTAGTAAAATCCAGATCTCACCTTTTTAGCTCCATGTCCCTCCACCTCCGGACTGCAGGGCGCTCCTGGAGGCCACAGCAAACTGGGGGCGATGCACACGGACAGATTGAAGGACGTCATCTGGTTCTCCTGAGCGTTGGCCTGGATGGCGTGCAGCACGGCCAGCAGGTGGCGCAGCAGCAGCGCGTTCTCCTTAGCCAGCCGACCGATCATCCTGCAGAGAGCAGATGAAACCGTCACACTCTTGAGTTTGAGTCTCAGTTCAAACATGGAGGAGCAGTTACCTCTTCACGTCTTGGACCTGTTCTTCCTCATCATCCTCTTCCTCCAACACATCCATCCATTCCTCATAGGCTTCACTGCCCAATAAGCTGCCTGGGATTCTGCGCAGGAAATCCTGAAAAACAAAGTATTACTAAGAAATGACAACTAGTTTAGACTCTGATGCACACATCTTTCTCTAACTTTGGTCCACAGGCGCCCCCTAGTGGTCCGCAAGGTACTGAATGTAAACAACCCTTTATTTCCCTTGAAGTGAGCACAAAGCGCAACCTTCAGCTAGCTTATGAAAAAGTTGAGTATTTCTGTACCTTGAAGACTCCGGCGATGATGAAGACGTGCTCCTTGGTGAGCGGAAGCTCTGAATCTCCGCCGTCCAGAGATTCCCGGAGCTCCCTGACGGCCCGCGCCCCGGCCGACCTGCGGAATATTCCGCGGGTCCAGCAGCCCTCATGGTACAGGAACACCAGCATGTCCTGATGGGGTAAAACAGCCAGAACGTTTATTATTGTTCATAAAAATCTGATTTACAACCACAAATATGAATATTTACCAAGACATCTCCCTGAAATGGAGGTTTGCAACATCAAATATTTCAAATTAAATAAAAATTTTCACTATGAAGTCGAAAAAAAATTAACATTTAGGAATTTAATAAGCTAATTAATTAGCAAGCACCTTTTAATGGTCTCAGTCTAGTTCTGCAGGCTATATTTGGGGTTTTCATTAGTTGTCAATTCTAATCAACCTTACAAGAAATAAATATTTGAAATATGTGTAATGATTAATTAGAACTACTAACAGAAATCAACCTTTCCATGATATTCTAATTTTATGACCAGCACCTGAATGAATATGTGCCAATGTTCAATGTGAGAAATAAAGCAAAACATTACAAATTTTATATTTTTTAACAAAATGCAGAGAAATGTTTCACTAAATATAATCATTCTGGGTGAACTGAAGAGGAAAAACGCCTCCAATTGCCCACTACTCAATGTGATGAATGTGTGAAACAACTTTGGTCCAATTAATGAATAAAATTAGCTCAACTTAAATGTTGGATGTCTAAACATCCCTCAGTGCTGGACTTTAGGAGGAGTTTTCCACTATTTGTGTGTGTTGGCCTCCACTCACCATGACCGGCTTGGGCAGAGCGTCGTCCACGCAGACGGAGCTGAGCGGCCGACCGAACAGGCGGCCCGGAGCATCTTTGGCCGGCGCCGGCTCGTTCAGATGAGACGCCGATCCTCTCCAGAAGGCCCAACCCACTAGCGAACGCCGCCGTTTGAACGACTTCTGGGAGAAATCTGAAATTTTCCAGAGAGAATCCTCAACGTTGTTCTCGTTGCTACAAAACGCCGGCAGGAAGCGGAGGAACACGGCGTACCTGCAGACGGGTGGTGCTGAGGGGGTTCTGCGGGGCGGGGCTTCAGGATGAACTGACACTGCTTGTACACCTGCATCTGCTCCACCTGCATGGCCATCTGTTGGTCAGCAGGGGGCGCCGCGGCGTCCCGGCCGCCTCCTCCCTGAACCGCTGAGCTTTTCACGTGACTCATCTGGATGCTGAAGGGAAACTCATGACCTGAAACGAAGAGGAGACGACAAAACTACACTGCAAAACTGAATCTTAACAAGTCATCTAGTGCAAATTTCTTAGTACACTTCAAAGAAGACAAAAACAACTTACTAGTAACTTTTCATCAAGATATAGGAGCTTATTTAACTCTAAATCCTTAGTAGTGATGAAAAATTACTCACTTATAACAATATATTTCCCCCACGTTATAAGTGAAATAACTCACACTTTATTGTCAATTTTAAGAAATTATTTACTTAAAACAAATTTGCACTACAAACTAGAAAAAATTACTCTGTAAAATTTTATGTTTTTGCAGTATAACTGATATGCTAATCACAGTTCTGACTCGATGATGCTGCTAACTACCTGCCAGTACAGACTTCGCTAGCGAGCTAGCCAGCTTTTTGCATCCATAACCGCCAGATGTAAATTATCAGCAGTTACCTGGACGACATTCGTCTCCACCATTGGCTTAATTTAGCTCTACAACTCTATAAAATATGTAAGTTATATTTATATTGGAGTTATTGAAACCTGAAAGTAAAGGAGCTGAATGAGTGTGTAGCTCACCAATCAGAGGGTAAGGTGTGTTGTCCCTCTTGGACACGACCCACAGCTGGAAGTCTTTGACGTTTCCCTGACAACGACACATAAGCGGTGACAACATCAACAAAAAATTGCTTTCTGTCTGCATCCAGACGGAATGTTTGGGCTGACCCGCATCGCTAACTTTACTCACTATGATGCCGAACTGCTGCAGGGCCAGGCGGATCACCTCATTGGCCGAGTCCCAGTTACTGACAGGAAGTGTCTTGGTCTGATCAGAGGGGTCAGAGGTCAGGAGAGGATCAGCGTACTGAGACAGAGGATCGTTGAGGCGTTATGTTGAAACTCACGATGGCAAAAGTGTTCAGCCCCTTCCCGTAAACTCGCAGAGGAATCGTCTTAGGCTCCTCCTTCTCTTTCTCTTCTTTTATCCGACTGCAGAGAGAAAAAATAATAATTTCATGTTGGTTTATTGATTAAAAACCTGATCAAATCTGCTGATATATATTAAAGATCAATCAATGCTCAGTAAAAGTATTTCACCTCTTGAGGAGGGAAAGCCATCTCTCCTTCTGTTCAGCTGAGCTAGAAGAAAGTATGAAGAACATTAGCAGCTTAAACACAAACATTAACAAACCCTGTTGAAAATTATGAGGAGCTCAAAATAAACTTGACATTCAGGCGATAATTAAGAAACACTTTAAGTAGGAATGTTAGTCCTCGATTAACGAGTCGATATCAATTGGATTTTCTCTTTTATCACAGAGATAAAAGAGAAAATAACATCAAAGGCGACATAATAAGCTGAATTTTAAAAATTTGTCAGCTGAATAAGCAGAAAATTGCGATTTTCTCAGATTAACAAAACAGAAATTTCTTCAGTTTCTGAATAGAAAAATAACAGATGAAAAGAATAAAACGTGAAAAATTAAATTCCCCACGAGTAGAAATGTTCATATAGTAGTACTGTCTGTCATTGCACTTAAAGAAATGTAAAAACGTTGCTCTTTTTCCACGTTAACACTTTATTGTGATGCTGTCGACCGTCTTACAGAAAACAGTTTAGGCCACAATTCAGTCTTTTTTCTCAGATGTTAAATTGTTTAAGCATCATCAGGTAAATCTAGTCTTAAAACTCAAAACTACCAAAACCTTTTGGGACAGTCTGGATCAGGTGCAGCATAACTGACACATAACTTAACATTTATTTGAACTTTGACGTAGATATAATCAAATTAGAAATCTAAGGAAAAAACACACAATTTTGGCCCAATTCTCTTCCGTAGATGAGGATTAGCGCCTCATCTACGGAAGAAAAATTGTGACATAAAGAACAGAAACATCAAGCGCGGCTGATTTTAAGGGCTGTTGTGAGGCGGGAACTTTATGGAGCGTTCTGGACAGCAATCCGGTTCTGTTCTGTCATCAGAACAGGTGGTTCTCTTCCCAGCTGGGTTATTTGTAGTTTAATAGGCTGCTGTGTTCATTCTTCATCCTGTCTGCTCTGTGTTTCTTTGACATTTAAGGTGAGCTTTCTAGCATTGCCAACATATTTCATCTGTTGAAACGTAAACACAGCGTTCTCTGGCATGTGCAGCTCAGACCCAAATTCTGATGAGTTCCTCTGTTTGTCATCGTCTATGGAATCCGTGTTGACACCATAAACGTTTGGATTTTTGGTTTTCGCTGTAAATGTGTGTTACCTAAACAGAGCCACGCAGTTCCAGGTGGGCCAGCCCATGACGAAGCTCCGCTCCGGGTTCGTGCTTCCCTCACACACCTCGTCCGTACAGCCCGCCGTCCACGTCTCACACACACGCACCTGGACTTTCTGCTTGAAGTTGTTGGCTGACCTGGAGACGCAGCCGTCACACACGCTGATCGATGCCACAAAACACACTGAAAGGCACATTAGCTACTGGCGCTTACTTGGCTTTGGCGATCACCAGAACGTCGCTGAAGAGGAAGAGGTGCCGGTCCTGGGTCTGCATGCCCGTCTTCAGCTGGGCGTGTCCATAGAGGAGGAAGAGCCTTTTGGATCCGGTCAGGAAGGATCGGACCAGCGGACAGGTTTCTGGACATGCGGGGACCGAGACGGTCTCTCTGGAATGAGAACCAACAGGAACTCCCATCATGAACTGCGGAGAAAGTGAGTTCTTCCTGCTGGAGGTGAACCATTCGCCAATAACCGGTCTTTAACCTGACCTGCCGATTCCGATTTTGCCCGATATCATTTTTTTTTGTCTGAAATGTTGCTAAATATAGCAAGAAAGTCACTGAGTTGGTAAAAATGTGCAGACGTGACCTGGTGGGTGGCGCTAGCAGTCAAACCTCTCTCACTGGAGAGCAAAGGAGGAAGGTGGTTGATACCAAGACCTTTGCTGAGGTACATTCTTATCTTCATGTGCACGTATCAGCCGATAACGATCTCCCAAAATGAAGAAAGTCGTCACTGATAAATCATTGCATCTCTACTTCCTGCTGCTTCAGTTTTTCATATAAATCCCTCCTCTGATCAGCTCTTTAAAACCAGACTGATTTGAAGCCAAATTTGTAGATTTGCCTTCAAATCTATGAAGCCAAAATGGAAAATCGAAAAGCAATGTGTTCAAAAATAAGTACACCCTATGATTAATCAACAATGATGAATTACAGTCTAAAATACTTTTCTTACTACTCCACCTCTGTGCTTCACACTTGCCAAGATGCTTTGATATTAGGTTTGCTGCTTTGCATTATGGGTAACCATCTACTTTGATGCCAGTTTGCTAACCTTACTTATAAACTGAATTATTCTTGGCTGAAGGCAAGAATAATTAATAAGGTTTAAGGAATTGGCTTGAAGCATTATTATTAATATTAAACTCATTCACACAGTAAATTAGGATATCGTCTGAGTTTAATTGAAGATTTCTAAACCTAATTGGTCTCTGATTGGTTAGTTCAGCAGTATGTCCCTCCCCCTGCAGGAGCGTTTTAATTAGGTTACTTATTCTTCACTTTCACACTCCGTATGTCCAAAGCTGCTCTCTATTAATAGGCGCCTGATCCTTGGATAAGTTTGTCAACAGCAGGATTATCAATTAGAGTGGATCCAAACACTTTACTCAAAGGTGTGAGTCATTTCAAACTCCGCACGTGTGTGTGAGTGTTAATCAGAGCAGAGCGAAGGCGTCACATCTGTAGGCCTTAACTAGAGGAAAGCAATTTCTTCCTACAAATAAGCTTCAGCTGGTTCACACCGGAAGTGACCAATTCCCATTTTTTCGCCATAAAGCGACCTGTATCTGAGCTTTTCATGACTGTCTGAACACAGGTCCACGTTTTTTCGAATGCGACCCAGTCCACTTGGATATCGTTTCCAATATGACCAGAGTCTCTACGGCCAGGTCGCATTCTTCCGACCAGAACGTCATTTATACTCGACAAATATCACTATCTCGCACAAGCGGGAAGAAAAACAACAACTATGGCGGACGATAACGAGAATTAAGTTGTTAATGTGATGGCTCTGGTCGTAGAACAACTTTAAAATCATAAAATATGCTACACCGTTAGCATATAATGGTTACTTACGCAAACACGGGGGCCTTCTTTATGGCGGTTGGTAAAGCACTGAGCACGCGCTCTACGTGTGATACTGCGCATGCGCAACACTGTCATCGTTTGCCGTTCTGTCAGATCAGCTTACGCCGTCAGGACAAGCTGTCTTAGCATTAGAAGCACAAACTAACGGCTATATCTGTCAGACAAAGGCATTAGCACATGCTTTTACTCAATCAGCAACATAACATCATGACGTAGAAGTTAAGTCGTAATACACTGTATTAACAGCTGTATGACATCCCGACTTAGCGGTTAGCTAGTCAGACCATCATCAAAGAACAGGGAGGCGAGTTTTATACTGGCTTGGTTTGTAGTTGACTATAGCTAAAGCTAGCCCCTGCTTTAAAAACACTTTGAAACCATGACTGTACATATATGTCCATCTAGTTATCACTGAAAATAATTTATTGACTTATTTTTGTCGTATCTTGTGGCGTATGCTGAGCTGACGGAATTGAGTCACTTCAGGCTGTGAACATAGCCTAAGTGAACCAAATGACAATAGTGGTAACTTTGACGGTACCTGGACAGAGTTTTGGACCTGGTGAGAGCCTTGGTGATGACCAGCGACGGGGCGGACTGACGCCGGTAACTCTGAAACTTCGTCCGCTAAAGAAAAAGTCAAACAGAGAAGAATGGCTTTGAAATAAATACATGTTGATAGAAATATTGGCTTTTTTCTTCCTATTGACCCCAATGTTTGGTTGTTTCTCCTAGAGCTACTCCTCCGAACAACTTGTTTCTCTCCACTGTCGCCCCAGGATTAGGTGCTGTCGCTACGACAACAACTCAGCTGGACTTCCTTAAAGGACATTTTTGTTTAGCATTAGATGATAACGGGATGTAAATTCGACACGATTGCATCGTACTGACGAATATAAAATTGACTCCATTCAAATTGGACCTGGTTTGGTTCCGTATAATAGCACAAAAATTTGATCTGTTTTGTTAAGCGCTTTGAGGTTAAATTACTTGTGAAATTGTGTTTTTTTTTTGTTGTTTGTTTTTTCAAATAATGCATGAAATTCAATTCTCACACAGCAGCAAGTTAAAGAGCAAAACAAAACATCCGGTCACCTGACTGAACTTTTACATATTTCCAAATCGTTGCTGCGCTGAAGCCTGGAAGCTGCAGCTGGCGGCCATACTGGTATCCTATTATCTTTGTGTCCTTACAGGGATCAATAAGTTTCATTTAATCTAATTGTAAAAGGCTTTGGGAGACTAATGCAGGGGGAACAAACAGACGTTACGTAACCATAGTTTCTTTCATTGTACATCAGATTAACCCACTTACTGGTGATCGCCTGATGCAGAACTGATGCACGGCGCCTTGGGAAACTGTTCACCCCCTGTAGCGTTTACACATTTTGTCATGTTACGACCAATAAGCGTCTTATTGAGATTTTATGTCACACAGAAACACAATGTAAATGGGTAAAACTAATACTTGCCCCACTTTTCATAAACCATGATTCATTTCTTTTCTTACACTCTGCAGCTGTAAAGCACTTGTGTTGGCCTAACACGTAAAATCCAAATAAAACACATGTAAGTTTTAAAATGAAAAAATGTGGAAAAGATTAACATATACTTTAGCAGAGCAGTGACATTTCTGATTGTTTTACAGAAAAAAATGCAACTACTGCAAATATGGAGAAATGTTCTGCAAGTTTGGACTCAAGTTAGTATTCAATAAGCAGGAGTAAAACAAGACGAATGAACGTGTTTGCAGATTTGTTCGCCCACAGCTGTAAACGTCTCCATGGAAACATGGAGTTAAGAATGTTTTTGAGCTCTAAGCCAAAAAATGACTCTAGAGTAAAAAAGTCCATCAGCAGAGAAAATACAGGGTAAACTCTAAATCGTCTGAACTGACAGTCACATCCACACGTTTCTGTCGTTTCACTCGGTCGCAGAGTGGTGAAACATTCCTAATTCTCCAGCCACAGCATCACAATGTTCGCTTTCACAACTAAATATAGCCAAAAATATCCCAGTATGTAGATTGTGCTCTGCTACAGAAACATTAACTGATTCTAGATTAGTTGTTTGTTTAACAGCAAACACTCCAGGTGGGTTTAGGTGAAACGAAGGATGAATATGTTTAAAAGCAGCTAAGGTACAGTAGAGGATCTGTGATGCTGTGGGCCTGGATATCAATCCGTCTACCTGTCAGGAAGTATAACCTCTAAAAGTTATTCAAATTTTATAAATGTTTTCAATAAAAATATGCTGTCTTCTACCAGGAAACTGAAATAGTTCCTCTTTTAAACACAAATGAAGCCAAAAATTTTCTTTTTAACAACCAGGATAGAATCCTATAGAAAGCCTTTATTTATTATGTGTAGTTCACATATCCTGATGCTCTGAGAAATGGAAAAGGTGCAGTAGTTCTCAGAGGAAATGTGTTTGTTATCCAAACATCACGCCACTCATGGAAGTAAAACCAAAAAGGTTTGAAGCTAACAGGGCAGGATTCACTGCAAACCTTTAAACTTTATTAAAATTTATCAGTAGGTTCTGATTGAACTGGAAGAATGCAGCTTTGACAATGATTTTGATTGGTCAGAACTGGATCTTACATAAATGGATCTAAACTGAGCCTATTTTTCAGCAAAATGCCTCAAAACTGTATTTAACATTTAAATAAAACTGAATTAAACTTGTATAATAATTCAAATAGTTTCAATACATCAATTGGGGTAGTCTCTAAATTCTGAATTTCTTATGGTTTTCTCATTACAGCTCAAACCTCTGAAGTCTTTCATAATGAGGCGACCTCTGCATCCTGTTATAGAAAACAAACTGATGCCAACAATTGGATTGTAATTGGAAAAATGGTGCATTGTTTTGGTTCCACCTGACAAGTATGTTACAGTGGATCTCAGATTTTTCTCTGGGATGTGACTCCAAATTATTCAATAAAATTAACATTTTTTCCACATTTATCTCAATTATTTGACAAAAGAAATAAACTTGGAAAACAAAAATACATAGGTGTGATGCTAGTTGACACATCCAATGTTTGTCTTTGGTGCCAATTGGCTGCAACCCCAAAACTGAAATCAAGAAAGTATTAAGTCCATATTGCGGTGGGCAATATGGACTTAAAGTTTTATCACAATATTTTGTGGTACTATGGTAATAATGATTAAAGTAAACAAAATTATTTATTACTTCTTTTTATGTGTCAGGGGAATTAGAGCCCACAAACCTCAAATACGGCTCTTGAAAAACATTCCTATTTGTAAAACACCAATCATATAAAGAAGCAGTTTAATGATTTGCATTATTAAATTGTAAATTGTAACTGCATTTTATCCTATTTTCTAAATGATTGATGCTTTCATTGAATATACAGTGAAGAAAATAGGGAGTTTTAAAAATCATTAATTGGAATATATTATGACAACAATAAATCAAAAATATTAACGTCATAAGAAATTTATCGCGATAAATAAACGATACGATAAATGTCGAGCTCTATAAGGAAGACCGTGAATGTTAGCTTCTAATGCTAAGACAGCTTATTATTTGGCGTTTGAACTATTAACATGGGCAGTTATAAACATATTTAGAGGGATTTTATTTTTATTCCAGTTGTGATCTCTAACACCGGAGGTCCATTGTATATGTTTTTGTTCACAAACAAATAGATTAAAGTTTGTGGTGACAAAATGTGAAAATGTTGAACAGTCAGACCCAGATTCAGGAAGTACAAATACCCTGACACCTCTAAATTACCCACCAGGTCGACCCTAACGCAATTCCTAGAAGATGTAGGTGAAAGTCCTGAACTCTAACCTACCCTCTGTCTCAACACACAGATAAAACTCATTCATGTGGAAGCCAAGTGGCGCCACACCTACAAAATAAAGCAAAACATTTCAGCTTTAAACTCCCCAGGCTGAAAAACGGGGGAAATCTCACCGGTTTGTTGTCCTGCTGTCCGGCGCAGCTCAGGCCGTCCTGATGTTGCTGCTGCTGCGGAGACATGTTATCCATTCAGTCCCAACGCCTCAGTGTCCAGCTGTCCTTAGGAGACGCAGCGGGGAGAGAAATCCCATTAATAACCTCCGTGTCGTCAACACGCGAGACATTTCAGCAGAAACCAACTGAACCAAAACAATAAATAAAAACGTGGCGTGAGGAGAGAATCTGATCAACTTTATAAATAAAGTTAAAGGCAAAACCAACGCAGCTGACGTCATTCCTCCCAAAGCGCCATCAGTGAGAGGCTGAGCTGTAACCACAAGCAGCTCCTGTTTGGATTAACAGCCGCTGTGCCAATTCTTAATGCGTCTTTATGCACAGCGCGGAGGCGGCGCCGTCGCGCTGCAAAAAATAGGTCTCCACTATTTTTACCTAAACCGGCCCATTCAAATAGCCGATAATCAGATTGGAGCTATTGGGTCTGGACATCTTCACGAACAACGGTCATTGTGGAGAAATTTAAAGCAAGAATAATGGAATTTCTCAAACATTAAACATCTTAAAGCTTCAATTTCAATCGTCTGGAAAAAAAAGTGCAAACCTACAGACAAGGCAGTTCACCTAATCAGCAGAAGTAGCCAACAGGCCAGAAGAGACACTCTGGCGCTGTCAAAAAGTAAACAAGAATAACAAATATTTTTCATACCACGGCGCTATAAAATATAAAAAAAGAGTAAATAACCACAATAAAACTCAAACATTTTGAAATTAATCTCAGACCTTTACAGAAAAAACTTGGAAATTTCTGAGTTTCATTTCAACTTTTGAAACTCATATTTCCATAAGTCGCAATTTTTCTAACTTAAAGGTAACACATTTGCAAGTTTTTTAATAACGTTTCTCAAATTGTAATTCTTTTTCTCAGCCATTTTCAATTTTTTTTCAGAGATTAATCTCAAAATTTCTGAGTTTCTTCTGGCATATTTTCAAATTTTAGACCTCAGAAATCTGCTCGTTTCTATGTACGATGGCTCTATCTTATCTTTTCATTTCACTTTACAATCTTTCCTATATTTCATGTTGTTAATTTACACAAAAAGCTTAAAAAAAACTCAAAAAGCAAGAATAATTTTGTAATGTCAATTATTATGTTAATAATCGATTATCTTATGTTGCCGATATATATGAGCAAAGCAGCATTTTAATTACTGGAATTATATTTAGCAAAGTCTTGTAGGACTGGTTTGATATGGGAAATGTGCAGATATAAAAAAAATCCCCTGGACAGAGCGCTGAATTGATAAATTCTGAAAAAATTTGAAATCTATAGCACTAATTAGAAAGTAGGCTATAATCATACAATGTAGGCCACTCGATCAAGTCTCAAAAAGGTAACATCAGAAAAGTTTCCGTTTTTAAAATAGCTAGAATATTCCGGAAAGCGTTTTAAAATAATACAAACAGCTGCTTTGTACTTTAGTTGAACAACAAAAGCAAACCAATCTTCTTTCATAAACAGAAGTGGGCCAGAAAGTGGGCTAAAGAAGAACCAGGCCACGAAGTGAAGAACAGAGAAGTATTCATTCCCCACGTTAAACTGGATCACTTCAATGATTAGCTCCCCTCCTGTTGGTAATGAACAGCCTTGGGCATGGCGAAGAAAAGTAACACGTCCCCCTTCATGTCTCCAAACATCCCTCCGTCGTCTTCTTCTTCTTCTCCTTTGACGCATCAGTTTGACCCAAGAGGTTCTTTAAAGGTCAGAAGGAAATGTGATGTTTCACATGTGGCTGCTGCTTCGTAACATGAATTAGCCCTTTGTGTAAATAGAAAAAATTAAGATTTAATAAATAAAAAATAAGCAGTACAATAAATAATGTTTTAATGCATTTTATTCAGCAGAGAAACAATACAATTAATTTATCAAATTATTAAAGTAACGGTGATTTTGACAAAAACAAAACACCTCAACTTCGATGTCCAAAGTCCTGTTTGATCCGGAGGCTTTCTGGTGTCAAATGAAACCAGTAAAAAATAAACCTTACCTGCATCTTCATCCATCCATCCATCCATTTTCTGTTCACTCTTTGTCCCTTACTGGGGTCGGGAGGGTTGCTGGTGCCCATCTCCAGCTACGTTCCGGGTGAGAGGCGGGGTACACCCTGGACAGGTCACCAGTCTGTCAGAACCTGCATCTTTAGAAAAAAACAATTTGATCGTTTTTTGTTTCTGTCACATTTAAATGTTTCGGATCAAATTAATTCTAATATTAAAGATAAACTTGGTCAATAGAAAATAACTTTATTTTTTACAGGATAAAAAATAAAAAGTTATCCCTTCTTAGGATAGCTGCCAGATCTGTAGAAGCCAATAGATCTTAAAACCCACACAACACATTATCTTACAATGATGTCCGGTTGTTATTTACTATTTTCATTATTACTGGATTTTCTTGTCTTGTTAAGAGTTAGTTTGTAAACTGAACAGGCACATGAATATTAGAACATGGTTTTAACTGCATATGTTTGATAATTATTGAGTCAGTAAGCAGGTGTCAGTGACTTGGTTGGCACAGTGGTTTGAGTCTAGGCTTTGACCACATGGATCCTGGTTTTAACTCTCGCTTATAGCATGGTTTTAAAATTTGACAAACAAAACCTATCTTGTGGTATTTGTACAAGTTCGAGAGATTAGGATTAGGTTGTCAGTTGCTTGGTTGGCACAGAGGCTTGAGGTGGTGCTTTGGCCACATGGATCCAGGGTTCAAGTCTTGCTTATGGCACGGTTTTAAAAATTTAACAACATCAAACCGGATGTTGTTAAATTGAATAGTGACAGCTCGCAGCTTGACACACCACTGACAGGAGTATTTTTCCAAGCCAGTGCGTCGAGGGTGCAGCCATTTCTCGCATTTGTTCTGACCCAAGTCTCTCTCCGTAGCAGAAACCACCTGAGTAAAAGCAGGTCAGATTCCCTCTTTGTTTACTGAGCTGGTTTCCTCGCCAGCCGAACCACGTCGGGATGGACCCAGCAAGCCGGTACCAAGGGGTGAGTTGTTCGCAGCGACATCAGATCAAAACAGTTTGATTAAATCGGCCTAACAACAAACGAGGCCTTGCGGAAAATACAGCGTAAAATTGATAACAGTTTTAGAAAACTGTTAGAAACGTTTTCTAAACGTTTCTAACAGCACCTCAACGTCACAGATCCTCCAACATATTTTACTTTTGACATCATTTCTTTCAAACTGTCGAAAAAAACAGTTTTAACTAGTCTTTAACCAACCACTTCCGCATGTTTTAGGCTAACTTTACCCACTTAGCCAGCTAAAATTAATCGGATGTAACTTTTGATCTCTGACACATTTCTCAAGAATTTAACGTCATGTTTTGTTGTTTTTGTTTGTTGTTAAAACACGGAATCATATAGCTATGTCATAGTTCGCTTTGCGGTTTAGGATGCTAATTAATTAGCATGCTAGCTGAAATGTAGTTTCTGAAGCTTCCGAGAAGAGGCGATAAGGTCTTAAAATGGTTAACGCGTTTTGTACTATGGACCACAGAAAACTATAAGGCTCAGGGTTATTTTTCAGGTCTCTTCTACTTTCATGAGAAAAAAAAGTGAGGTGGGGGTAACCAGGTTATTTCAGAACCTTTGCTAAGGTGCCCTAGAATCACTTTAAATGATTTTAAATGATTGTTTGCTTCATAATGTAGTGTTTTCACAATAACAAAACAGCAGGTCATGAGGATCCTGTTTTGAAAAGCTTCCCACACACTTCCTCCTGAGGAAGTCAATGAACAACAGAGTGAAAGTAAACAAAGATTCAGTCACATTAAAGACACAAACAGGTCTGGGAAAATGTTCTGGAGAACTATAAAGTTGTAGAGTGTAACTCATGAAAGTGGTCAGTAAGAATGATTGGAAAAAAACTCCTCCCTGGAAAAATACACTGAAAAAACAATCAGAAACAGGGGAAGAGTCTTAGCGTGTACATGAGTGTGATTAACAGTGCTAAGGCCCTCCTCCTGGCTCTGATTGGTTGTTTGTAGTTAGCACAGGAAGAAGGCAGAGGAGCTCAACTTTTTTTTTTTTTCACAGATTATCTGTCTGAAATCAAACTTGTTTTGTCAGGACTTCTGCCACGGTCAGGTCATGTGGCCGCCCCTCAGCGCTCTGCAGGTCCAAAAGGCCGACCCGGGTCAGTCGTGTAAACAGGTGTGTCAGGAGGCGCAGCTCATCTGCGACCCCTCCTTTTTCCTGCACCTGAACAAAGACAAAGACCTGGAAAGGTAGGACTCAGTTTTGTCCAGCAAACTGTAACGCAGCGTTCCTGCAGTGCAGAACCTCCCTGTTCTTTCTTGGATAATCACCAGGATTTTAATTCGCCTGCAAATTATTGGAAAATTACAGAAAAAAAACCTTTGTAGTTGTTGTAATAAATGGAAAAAATGCACTATGGTAATCAGAGGTTTATAAAAAGATTTTAGTGACACTGTATATTGTTCATATGGATTGAATTTTACTTTTATATTTATTTTTTACGCAGATCTTTATGGATGCGTTTTGCTGGAAATGTCTATTTATAGCAGGGTTGTCTTTATTTTTCTTTTTTCTGTCTAAAGGCTTTTATTTATGCCTTTAGAATAAGATTATGAAATGTACGATTTAAAAGATTTGTCTGCAACTCTGTGGCTGTTAGACGTGAGATGAGACAAAACGTAGGTTTAGAGAATCTATTAGGTTAACTTCTATACCAGTTCAGATAGAAACTGAAATTTTTATTTTTCATTCTATGCAAAACATCTCAAATTCAAACATGAAGTCTGACAAGATTTTGTGTCGTTATTTAAGAAAATATTGTGAAAAACCTTCAGCAATTTGATCACTTCTGAAATAATATTATCCTGTTTTTGTCTCATCTCTGTCTCTTTAAGACGGAGAGTCCCAGACAAATATTCCTCTTTTCACCCCAAACATTTTGGGCTGTTTTAAACATATTTGGAGGAATTCATGACTCGTATTCTTGTTTAACAGGTCGGTGATCTGCTGCCAAGTTAGTATTTGAAGTTTTTAGAGACATAAATGTGCCTTTTGGTGTTTTTGGTTCTGCCTCAGTCGTCTACATGTCTGATAGTAACTAGATGATCAGTAATCAGAGTGAATTGGATCCGATTAATCCAGAGTGTGCAGCAAAAAGCCTTATTTACGTTACTCAAACCTCACATCCTCAATTTGTTTTCTAGAAATCTGTTCTGAGCACCAACAATATATTTGTTGTTGGTGACGATTGCAGTCCAATCAGCCAAAAGGTGACATTTTGTTTGCTCTTTCTGTGACAAACTGCTCAGCTTCTGCACTATATGTGCATCATACAGAAAAGTGTTTGATGTTTAGGATGCACAAATTAGTGATTTTTTTGTATATCAGGGTTATTTTTCAGGTCTTTTCTACTTTCATAATAAAGTGATGTGGGGTCACCAGGTTATTGCAGAACCTTTGTTTATTTGCCCTAGTGTCACTTTAAATGAGGTCTACCTTGTAAACCGCAGTGTCTAGCTTTGAAATTACACGGTGCAGATGTCAAAATGCATCCAGAAATGCACCGATCAGGCTTTTGACCGGCTGATTTTTTACTTTTTGTTTTTCTGTGAAGTCTGAAGCTAACAAAGCGTTTACTCACCCAACAAAAGCTAAGCTCAGATGTTTAAAAACACAGATTGTATTGGAAGTGAATTGCAACAAGTTCAAGTTGTTGTTCAATACAGTCATAAGATGTAGCAGTTTAATTGAATCTCTTCTGGAGTTTGCAAATAAGAATGGAAACAAAGCTACTTATAGGAGCTGGAGCTAATGCCCAGACCCTCTGAAAGCAGTGAAATAATCCCTCAGAGACGCTTCCAAATGTCAAACGGAGACGTTTTGTTTTCGTGTCCGGATACCTACAGTCGTGCATGTGGGTGACTGGTAATCCTCGCAGGTTCTGGCAGCAACAGCCTCTCCTATTCCAGGATGGTCGGATCCATACATCGGTCAGCCCCACGTCTGGACGGTGGACATGGAGAAGTCTGCCGAGGTGGAGCGGGCGCTGCGCTCCATCCTGAGCCAGAAGGTCGGGGAACAAACGCCTTGTGTTGTTGAGCTGTGGAACAGAACAAAAGCTTTTTCTGGCCTGAAGCGTCTCGTAAGGTTTGTAGCAGCCGCAGCACATTTCTTTAACATCCAGACACATTATCTTGAATTAATGTGTTGTGTTTTGTGTCAGATTGAGCCCTATGAGTTCACCTGCAAGGAGATGCTGCAGAGAGTCAAGGCCTTCATCCAGAACCAGGTACAGACTCCTAAAAACGAGACCGGAGCCTCTTCAGTAGCTGCTTCTCCTCAGGCGCCATGAAGAAGTTCAGCTCTCACCATCTTAGCTTGTAATTAGCAGCATGAGGAGGTTATTAATGCTGACATCCCTTTGTTTGCTTCATAATGTTGTGTTTTCACAATAATAAACCAGCAGGTCAGGAGGATCCTGTTTTGAAAAGCTTCCCACACACTTCCTCTTGTCTGAGGAAGTCGATGAACAACAGAGTGAAAGAAACCAAAGATTGAGTCCCATTAAAGACACAAACAGGTCTGTGAAAATGTTCTGGAGAACTTTAAAGCTGCAGTGTAACTCATGAAAGATAATCTGATGGGGAAAAAACAATCAAACAGGAGAAGAGTGTTGGCGTGTACATGAGTGTGATTAACAGCGCTAAGACCCTCCTCCTGGCTCTGATTGGTTGTTTGTAGTTAGCACAGGAAGAAGGCAGAAGAGCTTAACTTTTATTTTCCCACAGACTGTCTGTCTGAAATGAAACTTGCTTTGTTTTGTCAGGACTTCTGCCACGGTCAGGTCATGCGGCCGCCCCTCAGCGCTCTGCAGGTCCAAAAGGCCGACCGGGTCAGGAGGCGCAGCTCATCCTCCTGTTTCCAGCACCTGAACAGGTAGGACTCAGTTCTGTCCAGCAAACTGTAAGCAGTGAAATGGTCCAACGTTCCTGCAGTGCAGAACCTCCCGGTTCTTTCTTGGATAATCACCAGGATTTTAATTTGCCTGTAAATTATAGGAAAATTACAGAAAAAAAAAACCTTTGTAGTTGTTGTAATAAATGGAAAAAATGCACTATGGTAACCAGAGGTTTACAAAGATTGTAGTGACACTGTATATTGTTCATATGAGGTGAATTTTTCTTTAATATTTATTTTTTAGGCAGATCTTTATGGATGCGTTTTGCTGGAAATGTCTTTTTATTTATAGCATGGTTGCCTTTATTTATGGATAAGATTAAGAATAAGATTATGAAATGTAGGATTTAAAAGGAGATTTGTCTGCAACTCTGTGGCTGTTAGACGAGACAAAACGTAGGTCTAGAGAATCTATTAGGTTAACTTCTATACCAGATCTGCTCAGACAGAAACTGAAGTTTTTATATTTTATTCTATGCAAAACATCTCAAATTCCAACAAGATTTTCTGTCGCTCTTGAAGAAAATATTGGTAAATAACTTTAGCAATAATAACATCCTGTTTTTGTCTCAAGGCTGAGAGTCCCAGACAAATATTCCTCCTTTCACCCCAAACATTTTGGTGATCTGCTGCCAAGTTAGTATTTGAAGTTTTTAGAGACATAAATGTGCCTTTTGGTGTTTTGGGTTTGGTTCTGCCTCAGTCGTCTGCATGTCTGATATTAACTAGATGATCAGACTGAATTGGATCCCATTAATCTGTGCAGCAAACCTGCTTAAGTTGCAGCCAAAAGCCTTATTTACGTTACTCAAACCTCAGTTTTTCTAGAAATGTGTTCTGAGCATCAACAACATATTTGTTGTCCAAATATATTTTTGTTTTTTGCTTGTGACGATTGCAGACCAATCAGCCAAAAGGTGACATTTTGTTTCTCTTCCTGCACCATATGTGCATCTTACAGAAAAGTGTTTGATGTGTAAATTAGTGATTTTTTTAAGTATGAAGCTGACCTTCAGGTAAGTCACAAAGCAACCATGTTGTTTTTTTTTTTAGCATTTCAAACTAAGAACTTCACTATTATCTGATCTGAACATCCTGTTTAGATCAGATAATAGTGAAGTTTTTAGTTTGAAATGTATCTTGGTAGAGATTGTTGCAATTTTTCAGAAAATTTTTATTGTTTGAGCGAAACTGCAGGTGAGTGGGATCTTCGTGCGCTCCATTAGCGAGAAACCCGGAAAACACTTATGAAAATTTATATAGGGTGGTGGTTTGAGGCGCTGGGCCTCAGACCTGGTGGTTGTGGGTTCGAATCAGCTGAAGGACGACCTGCCTCTCCAGCTAGTGGAGGGGTGAGTCCCCCACACAGCTCATTAGTAGATGATCAGTCATCTACTAATGAGCTGTGTGGGGGGCTCACCCCTCCACTAGCTGGAGAGGGACAAGAATAAAGGAAAAAAAAAAAAATTATTCTAAGTGTTTTGTTTTTGTGCCTTCAACCTGTTATACAAGTTTTACCTGTGTGTTTGTATGTGATGGTTGGCAGCACAGTGGTTAAGGTGCTGGGCTTTGAATCCGATGGTCGTGGGATCGAAGCCAGGGACAGACCAACCATCACAATATCAGAGTTCCTGCACTGTGGTGTGTGAGCCTGACACATAGCCAAGTACCAGCTGGGTGGTGCCAAATGCATCAAAGGTGGTACTTTGATATGCGTTAAGCACACACATCACTATCTATGGTGCACAACTTCTTCCGTGCACCGTAGGTACTATGTGTGCTTGACACATACAGTACATGGACTGTGGTATGTGAGCTTCAACAAAGTAACTAAAATTTTGGCAAAACATGTTGCAAATGTGCGACAGACTGGTGACCTGTCCAGGGTGTACCCCGCCTCTCACCTGGAGATAGGCACCAGCACCTCCCGACCCCATTAAGGGACAAGGGTCAACAGAAAATGGATGGATGGATTTTGCAAATGAAACCCAAATGAAATCTCAATTGAAGACACACACAGTTTCAAAGTTCAATCCACAAAATTTATTTAAATTCAGTACCTGTAGTTGGGGGAGAAGGTTACAAAACAAATTCAGCTACTGATACTTACAGGTAAGAGCTGGTGGAAAGCTCCCAAAATCACTCACTTCCACCATCTTTGTTTTGGTCACTGCACTCTCCTGGAGGAAATGCAGGTCACCTGTCGCCATCGAGAGAGAGAAGTCCTCAGATCTGAAGCAGAAAACAAAGAACACCGACAGGACAGGGAATAAATAAATAAATGAAACATTACCAGTCTGTTGTCTTCTGTCTACACGCTGGATGGTAACCGCATGGCTTCGCGCCAACAACACCTAATAAAGAGCTTAAAAAACAATTAAGGGAACATGAAATAAAATAAGGCTCAAACCTGCGCATTTTAACGGCAGCTTGTGTCGTCGGGGTTTTCTACAGATACACAAGCAACTACGAGTGCAGGCAGCAAACTCTCCGTGCACCGTAGTTACTATGTGAGCTTGAACAAATTAACTAAGATTTTGGCAAAATACCTGGTAACATGTTGCAAATGAAACCCAGGAAATCTCAATTGAAGACACAGACAGTTTCAAAGTTGAATCCACAAAATTTATTTTTCCCCCAACCTGTAGTTGGGGGAAAAGGTTACAAAACAAATTCAGCTACTGATACTTACAGGTAAGAGCTAATCTGGTGGAAGGCTCCCAAAATCACTCACTTCCGCCATCTTTGTTTTGGTCACTACACTCTCCTGGAGGAAATGCCATAATGCAGGTCACCTGTCGCCAACGAGAGAGAGAAGTCCTCAGATCTGAAGCAGAAAAAGAACACCGACAGGACGGAGAATAAATAAATAAATTAATTAAACATTACCAGCCTGTTGTCTTCTGTCTACATCGCTGGTGCTGGATGATAACCGCATGGCTTCACTCAGAGCTACATCCAAATCGGTGCAGCGCCAACACCTAATAAAGAGCTTAAAAAACAATTAAGGTGAAACAATTAAATAAAATAAGGCTCAAACCTGCGCACTATACCAATAAAACTTACTCGGATAACGCCATATGTTTGTCACGAGAACCATTCCGCCCACAAGCAAACATGACGACGAGGTTCTTCTTCGGATTTTATACAGGTGTGCAGGCAGCAAACTCACCTGTATGGCGGATATGAACTCTACGGAAGTGCGCAGCCAACGAGTCTCAGCCTGCTGTCCACCCCGGCTTTAGTAAAGAGCGCCCTCTAGTGGTGGCTGGCAAAATAAAGTAATTATTCATTGCGTGACGAGACTAAAGTTTAGGTGTGGAAGCCCCTTTCTGTTAAAAAATACACAAGTAATCTTATTATAATGACGTAGTGAGATACTGTCATTATTGGAACAATTTATATAAACCACAAAAATGTCAAATGTCGTTTGTCAGAATGATTACAACCTGGCATTTTGAGTAGAAATTCAAACTCCTACATATTTTTGAGTGAACTTAAAACAAGCTCATGTCTTCTTTCAGGTCAATAATTCCTTTTTCACTTTCCATGAACTCCTGTTGGTTTTAATTTGCGACTTAATTTAATTCACTTCGCTTTTATCCACCACAGAAAATAGTTTATTTTTTACAGTAAACTTTAAATCTTTGTATGGAACTACTGGGAACAATGGAGGCAGAGACAGGTTAGAGAAAACACCGGTACGGCTCGCTTACCTGGTCTTCCGTTGCTTTATCGTTACTTCGTTCTCCAGTTTTAAGCTTTGAATTCAGTTTTATTATAAAAAAGGAGGTTATTCCGCAAAGAAACCAGGTATTTTTTGGTTGAAAGTTTTCTTCCGAAACAAATCTGTCCTTTCCGCTTCTTTCCAAGCGGCCAATTAGCTTCAGCAGGTGAAGCTAATTGGCCGCGTCTTCTTCTGCTTTTCTTCTTCTTTGTATTAAATCGTGGTTAGAAAGCAACGTTTTAATGCTCATTACCGCCACCTACTGGAATGGAGTGGATCGGGATGCTAAATACAGCTCCGGAAAAACTTGAGGCCACTTAAAATGATCAGTTTCTCTTATTTTACTTTTTATCGGTATAAGTTTGAGGAAAAATGGACATTTAATTCTATTAACTACTGACAAGATGTCTCTGAAGTTTCAAGCAACAATTTAGTATTTATTTGCAGAAAAAGAGAAATGCTCAAGATTAGGAACAAAATGCAAATAATGCAAGACAACA
>CAEGAE010083914.1:0-11286 GCA_903067095.1 Girardinus metallicus
CAATGATGACCAAGGAGAGAAAATGTGTGTGAACACATCAAATCACTTCACAGCTTTGATTTTAATGAGAATCAAATACACCAGAATAACTCCGAAACATGATGCCAGAGATACTGTTGCGCTGCGCTCCTATGTCATAATATTTTAGGCAAATTTTCACAAAATGTAAAAAAAATCCAAACATTAAAGCACCACTTTAAAATCTACTGCAAGCTTAACATTTAGAATCATAAATATAATGTTGTTCTTTCTTGATGTTTGGTTTGAACTTTCCAGTTGGCAGGTGTGATAACGTTGATCAATCTGTGATTTATGCAGTGGGACCTAAACAGCTCCTCATATTTTGTGATTTGTGTCACCAGGAGTGCAACGGGGGAGTCGTGGCAGGAGATCATGCTGTCGTGTCTGGGGGGACAGCAGTGTGAAACCGACCCTTCGATTCCCCCTGCAGCCCTGACGACGGACCAGAAGGAGGGCTGCGGCTCAGACTTCGCCTACTTCTACTTCGTCTCCTTCATCTTTTTCAGCTCTTTTTTGGTAAGTCGAGATGTTTGTATGTTCTCTTGGGTGGAGGCAACCAGAACACTTTGAGTTTCTACAAAAAGTTGGTACAATGAGCTTCTCCTCCTGTTTCATCTAGATGCTGAACTTGTTTGTGGCTGTGATCATGGATAACTTTGAGTATCTTACGAGAGACTCGTCTATCCTGGGTCCACACCACCTGGATGAATTTGTCCGAATCTGGGGGGAATACGATCGAGCTGCCAGGTCAGTTTGCACTATTTACCTGTTTGATCCAGTTTTTGCAGACCCTCTAAAAAAATCTGAATTAAATATATTTATGGTCTAAAGGAAATTCCTCATCTCCCATTTCTATGGTTTGCTGATGCAAGTAATCAGATTTTAATGTTATTTACATCTAAATTCAGGAGTACAAAACCTCAAGTGGAACATTTGTTTGTGTGGTAGACCTAATTATTCAGTTACCATTTTTAGCAGCGATAATTTGAAACGAAGCATGGATAAATCATATTTACTGCTCATAAGTTGTTCTGAAACAAACACTTGCTTTCCAAAACTCTCTAATCAACTGTGTAAACGATGGCCACAGAAAAACAAACCAATATGAAGGAATAGCTCTGACCAATCTGCATTGTGGCAAAGACAGGAAGAGCAAATGGAGCAACAACCAAATCCCTGGAAGTGGATTTTGGAAACTTCAAGCAAGACAACAAAATATAGCAGTTTCAATATAATGAGGATGAAACGTTCTTACTCTTCCTAAACGCTCCAAATTTTTTTCTAAACCTATTAAACAAGTTCTCAATGGAAAAAGTGTTAGAAAAAAAGCTTTTTTGAGTTTTTGAAATACATTTTCTAATATTTCTAGAGGTCGTTTGAACAAGACAATAACTTCTAAGAAATTAATCAAATGTCTTGTTCAAAAATAAGTAGGGTTGCACTTAAGAATGTCCTTGAGTCATTCTCATGTGTTATAGAAACACTGAAGTTATTCAAAATATTTATTCATTCCTGTAAAACTTAACTCCGTAAGCAGTGTATTGATAGTCACAAGGGCTACTACTTTATTGAAAGGGCAGAAGTTACAGAGACCTCTCTTCTCCTACAAGCCTAGTCTTTCTCATCATCTCCAGCCGCCTTGGACAGTTCTACTCCTAATCAGCTTTGCTCAAATGTTATTTGCAAGAAATTATTTAATTGGATACAAAATGCCCCTGAATGCGTTATCAAAATGTTTGAATTGTTCCTACTGAAAGTCAGAAGTATCAATAATAAATATCGGGCTGTGCTCAGCAACATACTTGAAAATGAGCAAAGTACACAGCGAAAACTCAAAAACTTACAAAGTATTTTTGGTCTAGTTTTCAGTGCAAATATCTTATTACACTTGAAATAAGACAAAATAAACTTACAAAATATAGGAGCTTGTTTTATGTAAATAATTCCTTAATATCAATGAAAAGTACTAGTTCCACTGGCAGATTATTCAAGACATTTTCCCAAATTATAGGTGAAATAATCTGCTGTAATGGTGCAGTAGAGCAGTGAAGGTTTATACACTTTCTCTCTTGTTTTCTGTTTTTATTGTCCTGAAGACGGTGTACATCCTCAAAAGCAGGGTCATCTGTTTGTTGTCTCAGGATCTGTGACGCTGTTCTTTCACAACTAAAAGCATTAGTGTACATTACACTGCAGTTATTTAAATGACAATTTAGTCAAAGGTCTTACTTTTGGAGAGGATTGGAGGGAACTGTCAAGACATTATAGTATTGAGTCAGGTTCTCTTGTCTTTTGGTCATCACACGGCTGATCTCCAAAGAGCTGAGATCTGGTCATAAAGGAAAGTAACATCCCCTTTAATGTTCCAAGATGAGAATTATGTCAAAAAGCATTAAAGAAAATAACACAGGGCGCAGCAGCTGAACATGCAATGAAAAGTTACCAGAATGTGATGATATTTTATGTTGCAAAACAAGACAAAAACAGGAAAAACCTACCTGAGGAGCATTACCATGGAGACCTAACATACTGGCACCCGGCCCAGGAATTTAAAGCATTCTCTGACCTAGTTTGCCTTATAATTCACTATAGTGGTAAATTAATCGCCTGTGACATTACACCTGCACTATGCCAGTAAGTAAATATTGCTTTGAGGACACTGTTTTGCTGCTGTATCTCCATGGAAAGTTAGTTTACTCACAATTGCACACCAGATGGTCCCTAAAATTCAATTCAAGTTAATGTTACACATATCATTGTTGGAAGGGAAGTCAAAATGCTGTTATACAGTCTGTTGCTCATTTGGCTCAGTCATTGAGAGAAAACAAGTTGCTGCTGCAGCTTAATGCTATGGGAAAGCATAAAGGAGGAACATTTGGGTAGAGTGCTAGTTGGTTTAATTTAATAAAATGGCACATTTTCTGAGAGAGAGTTTATTTTTCCAGAAATTGACACCCTCACTCTCAGATGGTCTGGCTGCTGACTCCAGTAGAGCAATCTGTCAGAGCAGTGGCACGATCTGTGTGTCCTTGTTCCTTAGCCTTGGTTTTTCCTCTTCTTAAAATCATAATTTGAATCATTTCATAATCCACGTTTGCTTTCACAAATCTCACCCTTATTTCCTTGTGTGGAAGAACTTTGGGGAAAGGAAGAGTGCTCTATTCCTCACTTACTGTGTTGTCATATCTCAAGAAAATATGTTCTGACAATTTGCATGTGACATCACCTTCCACATAATTTAATGCTCTTTCTGTTTTAACAGGCCAATCTCTAAAAGCTCATTTTGTGTCAAAACAGTGTTATTATCTTAACTTAAAATATTTGCTTTGAAAAAAATGGAAAGGCAGTTTGTTCTTTATTTATGTTTTCTCTATTTTCTGAGTGTGAAATATGATAATTGCTCTTAACCAAAGTAAATATACAGCTACCAAAATTCCCTCATTGGAAAATAATATGCATCAGAAATTAAAGTGAATGTTTTTGTTTTCTGATGATCCGGGATGTCATGTTTAAACTTAAAGAACAGAGCCTTTTCCATCCTTGTTGTGTAATCTGTAATGACATGTGTGCTCTCTCCAGTGGTAGGATCCATTATAAGGAGATGTACAAAGTTGTACGCACTATCTCACCTCCTCTGGGCTTTGGAAAGAACTGCCCCCACAGGGTGGCGTGCAAGGTTTGGTTCCCCCATGTCAGCAAGCGTCCCTTTGGCCTCTTTTACGTGGAATCCTTCCTCACTTCCTCCTTTTCCCTTCTTCACATCCCTTCACTGATTATCACCCCCCTGTTCAATCTTCAGGGATGTGTTACTCAGGATAAAGAATGACAGTGCTTCGGTGTCAGGGTACTAAGGCACAAAATGTCTCTCATTTGCTTGGAGTCACAGTGGGAACAATCTTAGTTTGACTAGATGCCCAAAGTTGGTTTTTGATCCAAGCTGAGGAAATTTTGTCTCTCTCTACCTTTTGGATCTGGGGTTTATGTGTCACCCAAGTGCCACATACGCTACAGCAGGTAAGTATGTAATTTTGTGGACCAGATCCAGAGAGGCTGTCATTTCTTTCCTCATCCTGTTGAAGGACTCCTCGTTTCTTATGTTTCTATGCTGTGTTATTGGCATAGAAAGAATGCAATCCGGTTTATTTATCCTATTTTGCTCTCTCTGTGTTTGTGATGCCTTAAAATAATTTTTCTCTTTTATATCCTCCATTCCTCTTCCTCTCTTGCCACCCTTCACCCTCTCCGTGCTACTTCCCTCCACCATCCTTTGGGAATGCACTCCTCTGATTGCTCCACCCTTTTATTAAATTTACCCTCCAACACCATCCCTACCCCTTCTCCCTCCTCTTCCTCTTCCACCCTCTGTTTTTTTGTTGTTGTTTTTTTAAACCCCTTCTTCCTCATCTACATCCTCATGGCTACCTGGCGCCCCCAGTGGTCGTATCCATTACACTGACATGTATGAGATGTTGACCAACATGTCGCCACCTCTAGGCCTGGGCAAGAAATGCCCCTCCAAGGTGGCTTATAAGGTAGATCAAACACTAGAGAAGTGGTGCTGCCATGTATTTCAGTCACCAGAAACAAGCACAGTGAATCTTCATTTTGTGTGTCAGACATCAGAAAAGTAAAGCATCTTTTGTGTGAATTGTAATACAAAGATTTGCTTGTCAAAGTATTTGTCCATCAGCGATAATTTGCCTGTTTGCTTTGCATCTTGGCAGAAAAATAAGACATCATTTCTGTTTGCTGGTATCTGATGAGAGAATATCCATGTTAGCTCTGAGGCAGTTTGAGGTCATGAAAGAGAAAAGTTGATAAACATCTACATGCCTGATGCCATCGTCAGCTGTCCTCTCACCTTTCCTACATACTCCTCTCCTGCATTGCCAAGTCTGCATGTGCATCCTGCAACAGACGTGTGCTGCATCAGTTTGTTTGTTGTTCCCATGTGTTGCTGTGTGGATTATATAGATGCATGCTCAATTGCAGATTTATCTCTTTTATGGAATAAAGCTTGCACCAAGCTAGATTTTGTTCTACGACTTACAAGAGAAAAAAGGAAATTATCTATAAATTGTCTTGATACATTTTGTAACATAATATAGCTTTCTAAGAATGCAACATTTTATTTGATATAGTATAAAGTCATAAATTATCAGCAGCAAGTACTTTATTCAGCTAGCTTTTTCTGGCCCTATAAAGTACTAATCACCAAAATTGAATTTTAGTTATTTAATTTAAATTATTCACCATGCTTCTCACAAATTGATCTTCAGAAAATAATTGTATTAAATTTTAAATATTTGACCACTTAGAAGTTTTAAGCTGGTTGCCTTAAAATCATAATTTGACTGATGGTTGATTTTCAATCACCAGTTTTGGAAAACTAAAGTCAGCCAAATTTTATTTGATTCTAAAAAAAAACATTTCTACTTTGAAAGTGGTAATATTTTAGATGGTTTATACCTTAATAAAAATATACAAGTACTGAGGTATTTATGCATCACAGCATTTGCTTTTTCACAAGACAGATTATAGCTCACTTTTTATTTATTTATTTATTTATTTGCACTACAAAATGTGGGAGTGCAAAAAATATTACTTTTTGAGCAAAATCATCTAAAAATAAATAACAGTTGTTTAAAGCTTGATATTTAGACACTTAACTGATACTAAAAAGAACTTAAATACTCCTCTTCTAGTTGCAGTAATAACTTCCACACTGGAAAGTGTTGTTGTTTTAGAGATCAGGGATGTGGAGTCAACTGGTCACATTTTTATCTTCTACCTAATCGAGACCAGTCGGGGATAAAATCCATCAATCTCTTATCACCAACCAATTTCCTGATGCATCTGTATTTATATACGAGTGTGCATATATAAATAGATGCACACTTAAAACTTAAAACTTTCTTTCCTGTAAAAGATTTGACATTTTTTCTCCTACACAAGGAAATAAAAGTCATTGTTTCCCTTTATAAAGAAGTGAGCATTTTGTTACAAAAAGAAGAGCAAGCTTTAGAAAATACTAATAAATCTGCATTTATTGTAAGTCGCCCTTGAGGCCTGTTGCGATGTTGTTCCATATCGATGTACTGAGTAAACTCTTTACCATCAGAGACTTGTCCTGATGAACATGCCTGTGGACGATGACATGACGGTCCACTTCACATCCACCCTCATGGCCCTCATTCGCACTGCGCTAGAGATCAAAATAGCAAGAGGTTGGTCATAATCTTACACCTGTGTAATAAAATGTCACATAAAGCTTAAAATCTTGAGTTTATCTGTAAGCTTTTGTTTCTGTCTTTTCACTGTCAGGAGGAGAAGATCGAAATCAAATGGATTTGGATCTGCAGAAGGAAATTGGTGTCATCTGGCCTCACCTCTCCCAGAAGTCACTGGACCTGCTGGTTCCAATTCACAAAGGTAAAATCCTCACAGTAACCTCTACTTAACCGTATGTCGGAAAACATCAGCTTATTTTTGTTTCATGGATAAATAAACATGCTTCTAAATACATTTGTCTGAATGGTTAATTGTTATTGTGTGATCGTTTCTGTTTCTTCTTTCATAGCCAGTGACATGACTATAGGAAAGATATATGCTGCAATGATGATCATGGATTATTACAAGCAGAGCAAAGCCAAGAAGCTGCGCCAGCAACTGGAGGAACAAGTATTTATTTTTTTTTATCTTATTCTAGGTTTTGGTTTAAACATCTCTGTGAATTTGTGTTTCTATTTTCTTATGTTATGATTGATATCTACTTCCTGCAGAGGTCGGGTCCGACAAGTTATGTTTGTAAAAATATCAGTATTTTGGGTAAATCTTATATTTCAATGTGGACACAGCTGATTGGAAAAAAACATTTTAAATGTTAAAGTGAATAATGAGTGCATGGATCAAAAATAAGACCTTGATATGAGAAAGATAGGGGGGAAAAAAAGACCCAAATACAAGTGAAAAATTCTGTAGTACAGAATTTAGTCAAGATTTCCTGTTAATTTTCCTACATCAGGTGCACATGGTTATAATATCCTAACATTCTGAGGATGAAACAGGAGGTTTGCCCTCCTACTTAGCTCAGTGGACGTTCACCCTGACAGCAGTCTGCAAGAGTCTAAATAAGAAATAAAAGTGTAAGCCAAATACAGAACTCTAAGGAAAAAAACTCATACTCACTGTGAGACATGGAGGTGGAAGTGTCATGGCTTGGGAATGCCTTGCAGAACTTCATCATAGAATCTATCAGGGGCTGGTCAAGGAAAATAAAACTGTCTAGAAAATAAAACAAACTGGACCCTGACACATCACAATGAACCGAAACATAATAGTAAATTTACCAAAAACTCACTGAGAATTAAGAAATGTAGAGATCTGGAGTGATCCTGATCTCATGAGATCCTGTCTGGTGGGCTCATATCAGGCTGTACATACAAGAAATTTTTTAAACATCTCAAATCTGATGGTGAAGAGTCAATCTCCTACTAAAGATCCAAAGGGAAGAAGAACAGGTATCTAGATTGTAGGGTGTCCTGAATTAAGTTTAAAAAAGTGTTTGTAAATATGTTAAGAATTAAATTTAAGTTATTTTTTTCTTATCAAGAGTAGTAAAGATAGAAGTCAGAAAATGGCAAAAACATCAAAATTCACAGACTGATAAAATGTGATGTTGGTGTAATTTTCTGCACTGATTCATCCATAGCCTCAATTTTTACCGGCTAAAATTGCCCATGTTGCATTAAGCACAAAGTTACCAGGGAGGGTGGGGAGTTCAAAGATAAGCAAGCAAGAATGAATCAATCAGGTCAAATGAGAAAACCGAAGCTTCAGCTCTACACAGCAGAGCAGCAGGTAGAAGATAAAAATGTGCTCTGTCCAGACCCCTAGTATTACACACAATGTACACTATTTGTTAAATGAGCAAAAAAAGGAACCTCTCTGCTGTGGATCTTTTTAATTCCCCCCAGCTTTGAGTGTAAGGTTAGCCAGTAATGAAGAAACCGAAGCAAGGACATAAGCTTGTTTATTACATCTTACCATTGATGTAGGTATTTTAATTTCCCACTTGTATTTCTGTCTCCTCTTAGAAACACGCCCCCATGTTTCAGCGTATGGATGCTTCCTCTCTTCCTCAAGAAATCCTATGCAATGCCAAGTCCCTGTCATTTCTCCGACACAGTGCTGGATCTGCTCTGTAAATATTCGACTTTCATTCCTGTAGCATCATTTAGATGTCCTGTATCTTTCTCTGGTAGCTCCTCTGCTCTGTTAATAATTTTTTTTTTCATGTTCCCATCAGCACCAGAGGAGGGTTTGTGGCGCTCAGCCCCATTTCTCCACAAGAGATGTTCCTGCAGCCGCGGCCTCGCTCCAGAGAAGAGAAGGTGGAGGAAGAGGATGAAAACTATCATTCACCATACCACCTGTACCCCCATCCACATCACCACCACCACCATCATTTGCGTACACTGGTAGGTGTTCAGATGTGTTTCAGCTAAGACAGTCCCTTAAAATTGAGGTTGAACCTCTACATCTTCACAGCTTGGGATTAGGTTTTATAACCTAACTCTTCTTTAACCCTGTAAGTCCTAAACGGAGTGCCAGCGATCCAACCAAATTTGCAGTACTGTAATTCTGCCACACTTTGCGCACCCTGAAACATTACAACAATTTCTGAAAGGGGAGAAGTTGTGCTTTCCAGCCAATATCGCGTTATTATAGTAATTTGACCCCTGCCGTAGAAGGAGGGAAATTAATCTGAGCTGCACTCTTTTCAAAGACGGTAAATTGTGGAAATAACTTGCTAGATATTGAAAGTTCCAGTTGTTATGGATAAATGGGCAAATATTTTTACTCACGGGACATTTAAAGAACTGCGTACAATTAAAATAAGCAAAAATATCTGGGTGGAAATTTTAAATTTAGGACATAAAATGTTAATCTTCGCTAACGGATCCCTGGCCTGTTTGTTGTTTCTCTCCATCTTAATGAAGCCATTTGTCTGTTGATGTTTTCTAATAACAGCTGGATTTATACTGGCAGTAAATCCCTCACAGGGTGACTCTCTTTAATAATTCAATGCCATCAGAAAACAATTGGCTGAATGTGATTTTATTTAAATAAAGATCAAAGAGGGCAAAATACAAATGCTACATTTTCTGATATTTGTAAAATGTAGCATTTTACAAATATCTTAAAATCTTCTTCTTTCCACTTCACAATAATGGACTGCTTTGTGTTGGTCTTTCCTATAATATGTTACTATAATACATGATTGTAATGTGACAAAATACAATATAAAGATTTGTGGATACCACTGTAAGGCAGCGTATATTAGGTTAGACTCAAAGAGGCTGGGATTTTTTTGTTGCAAGGTGTGCATCTTCTGCAACTCCTCTGAAGAAATACTCTATTTTGTGTTGTTTGTGTAGGTGCCAGAGGTAGTGGAGTACAACCATCTGATGCAGCAGGCCAGGCAGGACCAAACAGTTATTAAATCACCACAGTGCACTGCATCTATCAGAGCATCCTCCATGCCCAGGCTGGCTGTTGATCCACAGGTAATGAAAAGTAATCACTTGTATTCAGTCCTAAATCCAGTGCAGACCAAATATGTGTTGTGAAAATCAGTGGCCAAATAAAGTCCCCAGCTGCATTTAGTGCCTTCATATTTACTGCCCCACCGCACTGACGAGAAATAATTGGCCGTAAAATTGAAGCAGCTTTCAAAACAAGAACGAAAATATCATTGTTTGGTATTGTCAGTTACTTGTCTGTCTTTGGGTCGTTTCACATGTATAAAGGCTGCAGTGTCAGAAGACGGGAGGCTGATGAAACGCTCCTTCTCCACCATCGGAGATCAGTGTGTGAACGGCCTGTGGCAGGAGCAACACTCTCTGGAGAAAATCAGCCCTGATGGCACATTCAGAGCTCGTCAAAGGAGTTACAGAGGTCACTTCAACCTTTTCCAAAAGATAAAACGTCAAAGCTTCAGCTCTACACAGTTTACAGCAGAACAGCAAATTAAATGATATTTGATGCTCTGTCCAAACCGTATGTTTCTGATGTTTTGTTCAGAAGAATTACATCAGGCAAAAAGAGAACTGACCTTGGCAAAAAAAAAAACAAAAAAAAAACATCCAGTCATTTTTTCACTAATACCATAGTTTTTACGTTTCATAAGCTTTACACGGAAAATTTAACGTTTATGCATGTTAAGTATTCCATTTAGCTTCCAACTCATGAATTATTTCAAGTTCAGTTTATTATTTTTATTATACAAAAATCTAATTTGCATTGTTAAAAATACAGAGATTAGTAGACATCAGTGCTTTTATGCATTTGCCTGAAAGTAAGAACATGTTATTAATAATTACTGGAGACTGAAAGTCATAGTGAATTAATGACTGTGCAAAGGTACAGATTTTTATTTTGAGTGAAATGTGAACCATCACTTCTAGGACCCAAAATCAGCCCCAGAGAAACAAGCAGTCACGAGAGAGGGAGATCAAAAGAACGCCGCCACCTGCTGTCTCCTGATGTGTCCCGCTGTAACTCAGAGGAGCGAAGCAGGGAGCCTTCCTGCGAGAGGAGGCAGTCCCGCTCACCGAGTGAAGGACGTGTACACAACGTCCAGAAACAGGTGGGAGTCCAGAGCACATGATGAAGAAGCCCCCAAAAAGGAGATCTTTGCATGTCTTAGTTTGTTTTGGATTTTTTTTCTTAATTTTGCAGGAATTTTGAGAATAATATAGTCCTTTTATAATCAAATCAAATTTTATTTGTATAGCACATTTCAGCAACAAGGCACTTCAAAGTGCTTTACATCATAAACATAAAAACAGAGTCATGCAACAGACTCAACAATCAAAACATTCATTAAATTCATAAATGATTGTTTCATAAACAACTCTAAACAGGAGGGTTTTTAGTCGAGATTTAAAGGCACTCAGTGTTTTAGCTGTTTTACAGTTTTCTGTAAGTTTGTTCCAGATTTGTGGTGCATAGAAGCTGAATGCTGCTTCTCCTTGTTTGGTTCTGGTTCTGGGGATGCAGAGCAGAACCAGAACCAGAAGACCTGAGGGGTCTAGATGGTTGGTACAACAACAGCAGGTCTTTAATATATTGTGGTGCTAAACCGTTCAGTGATTTATAAACTAACAGTATTCTAAAGTCTATTCTTTGAGCTACAGGGAGCCAGTGGAGGGACTTTAAAACTGGTGTTATGTGCTCTATCTTCCTGGTTTTAGTGAGAAC
>CAEGAE010083915.1:0-28287 GCA_903067095.1 Girardinus metallicus
TATATTTACTTATTTTATTATTTTTTTCTTTACAGGCTCTTTGCTTTCGGCCGCGACGAAAAGCCATCTTTGCCTTTTCGTCCGGCTCCATCGCTCACTCCTGATGCACTGTTTTTATTTTACATTTCTCATCCGCCGGCCTTTTCCGCTGCAACCGACCGACTCCCAAATATTTCCAATATTTCCTGTCTCGCCTCCACCCCCTCTCTTCATCCCCGTCCCACCTCTCTCTTCGTCCATTCTTATCTTTTCTGCAGCTCCTTCTCTCTCTCACTCTCTCTCTTTTGCTGTCCATCTCCATTTGTCTCGGTGGACATGTAGGTTTCTCTCAGGGCTGCACTCTGACACGGCGAAATGGAGTTAGTTTGTTCTTGCTCTGACGGCAGCACTTTGCAGTCAGGGTAACGACTCTATTGTGGCGATACGGACAGAGGTGAGGAAGTGGAGGGCACAGAGGGAGGGCGAGAACCAAATGCTGCTTAGCTATTTAATGGTCTTTCAATTAAATTTGTACTTCTACAATATTTTAGATTTTGTCAATTTGTTGTTAATTAACGCAACTTCGTGGTGTTTTGGGGTGGGGGGATTTGAAGTGGAAGACCAACATGAAGTTGCACATAATCACAAAGAGAAAGTAAAAAGGGGCTGAAATCATGATATAAGCGTTTCGCATCAGTCAATATAGATAATTATCCATTACTTTTTTTGTTGTAAATATCTTGAGTACTGCCAAATTGGTGGCCTAAACTTTCCAGTTTTCACTCCACAATGTTGTTTATTATTATTATTATTATTATTATTATTATTATTAAGCAATTATGAAGCACAGTGGCAAAATCTGAGAAGTTACTCAATAAGTTGTTGCTAGGTAACCAAAGAGCGAGTGAGTTAGTTGATGCTACCCACCTAGCTTAGCTTGCCACAACAGGTGGCATTCACTGAGTATCCTGCTTAATGTCAGGTGTGTCATCTATCGATATTGATCACATTTCTATTGTGAAATTTTAAGTCAGCAATTCCTTAATAATGAAAGAAAAGAAAAAAATACTTCCATTGGCAGATTATTAAACTTATAACAGGACATTTTCTCCACGATATAAGTGAATCTGTCAGTGTAACTATTACTTTTTCATTAACGCTAATGAACTATTGACTTAAACCAGCTCCTGTATCTTGGTGTACAGTTACTTGTGAGTTAGTTTTGTCGTATTATAAGTGTACTAGGATATTTTCTCTAGAAACTTGGTAAGATTTTGTGTTTTTACAGTGCATGTGGTGCTTTTCTTTAGCAGAGACAGAGAAGTTGGCCAGAGTTGATTAAAAGAAGAGTGGAGCCAAATATGAGGCAGTCAAAGTTGAAAACCTGCCAGAGTTTGCACAAGAACTTGAGAATGAGTCAGAAGTTCATGCGTGAACTCAGAGATCTGCAGTGGAATCCTTCAGATCAAAACATAATCTCGTAATAAAGTGGCCCAGTTAAAGCCCGGAGTGAAATTCAATCTGTTTCACGACTTCAAAATTAGATATAGAGTCACTCCACCGAATCCGAATGAGCTTCAGCTATTTTGTAAAGAAGATTGGGCAAATATTGTAGGTTCTAGCTTGCAAACACTGCAAAAAACACAAAATCTAGTATTTTTTGGTCTAGTTTCTAGTGTAAATATCTTAGAACCATTCAAATAAGAAAAAACTAAATTACAAGTAACTTTTCAGCAAGAAATAAGAACTTGTTTTAAGTAAGTAATTAATATTGATGAAACAGTGCTTGTTCCACTGGCAGATTATTTCTCTAGTAACATTATAAGTGAAATAATCTGCCAATGGAACTAGACTTTTTCATCAGTATTAAGGAATTAGTTACTTAAAAAGAATTTAGATTTCTTTCTGAAAAGTTACTTTGTAATTTTGTTTTGTCTTTCAAGTGTACTAAGATATTTACACTAAAAATTTAGACCAAAAATAATTGGTACGATTTTGTGTTTTTTGCAATGACGAGGGGAAGGCTTATAGCTCTAAATATAGAATACATTTTAGATTTTTAGTTGTAAAAGTTTTTGGAAAACAATCCTTTTTCTTCCACGTCACAATTATCTACTAATTTGTGTTGGTGTGTCAAATAAGACCCTTTAAAACAGACGAGTGAGACTTTTGTTAGCTAACTTTATGCTTGTGGTTGTTTTGTTGAAAAAACTAATTAGATCTTTCTGTTTTGCAACAGTTACAATAACTTCTTAAGATTGTCTAAGTGCAGCCGCAGATCAGTGAGAGAGAGAGATACATTACAGGCGGTAAACAAGCAGCGATTTAACAAGATCATGTGAACAGTTTGATTTGCAGATGAAAGCAAATACACCTGATTATCCCACCACAGCTGCCGCTTGCTAAAGACTGTACATCGCCATGGATACTGAGGGAAATATTTAGCCTTGTTTCTTCTCCTCCTCATAGACTTAACAAGCCTGCCGGTTGCTCCACAACCTGTCTGATCGTCGGAATGATCTGGCTTCCTGTTCTTAAGAACGTTCTCACACAAATTGCAGCGTGTTTTCAAACACATTCACGATGTCCATTCTGCATTTTAAATATCAAGAAACGTCAATACTTTTGTTAGTTTACGTCACATGTTAGATGATGAAATCAGCATTTTGGTTGAGTACCTTTCCTGTTATAGTCTGAGTGCATGAGTGAAAAGATTCTTTTAGGTTTCTAAGCAGAAAGTTTGGGCCAAGAATCTCAGAGAAGTTGCTACATTTAGTGTCTGAATCTTTGGAGTGTTGACTCAACAATACTGAGATCAGGACGCCATCTGTTACACAATTGACTCTTTCTGTGGTGGTGATTCGACGGTATGTGATGGGGCTGGCTTCATGCCTGGCCTGGTTGTCATTTTGTAACTTGGTCTGGGATAAGAGGTCCTAATCTAACAATGTGTGATGTCAGCGGTACTCTGAACTGTGATGCTTAAAGGGGCAGTATCATGTGTTCTCCAGCCAGGTATAGCCATTTTATAGCACAATCAAATAACTATGTTAATTTCAGTTGTTATAACAATGCTGGATATGTCAAATACGACTTAAAAGAAATTTGACTTTGTAATTTAACGCCTTGAAATTGGGCCTCTGTCTCTTTTAAAAACTCCCGCTTTTTATGAAACACCGCATGACTCCCCTATTAACCCATTAACTGCACTGAGAAGCAGCTCGTATAATGAGCTCTGCATTGGTGCAATTCTGCCAGGCGTTTGCCAGTTGTTGCTGGCTAGTCTGAAGGAGTTGGGTGGTGGAAGGTTGCTCTGTGAGGCGGAAGGCCAAGATCTTGGAAACAGCAGCTCAGAGGAAGAGCTGCGCCTCGAAGGCGGGGCTAGGCCCACCCAGGCGTTTTGCACTCAGTTTTGACTGAAAGACGTGATTAATTTGTCTTCTCCTCACAAAGCTAAGCCCATTTTTAGAAATTCCATAATGGCACCTATATACATTTTGTTACAGCGGCAAAATTGAATATTATACAATTTCTAGACCTATTTAAAAAAATTATTGTAGACTACATTGGCTGGATCCAAATGAATCATACCCCTGGCTGTTATACATTTGAAATATTTTCAACCAACCACAAATCTCTCACAGGACAATAAAATAGTGTAAATGAGGTATCAATTTTGAAAGAAAATCTGTTTATTTATTCAGAAAAAAAATGGTGGGCTGAATATTTTCATTTAGTTCATTCTCAATTATCAATAAAAAATATATATATCAAATTCTTCATATAAACCAGCTTTTTGAATATTTCTGTTGATATTTTGATGATGAGCTCCAAGTCTTTGAGGTTGGACGGCCTCCTTGCCATCACCCTAATCTCCCTCCACAGGTCCTCAAACAGATTTAATTTAGGACTCTGACTGGATTAATTCTAACAATAAAAAGTAAAGATTTTTTTTTTTCTACTGCTGGTAAGATATTGACTGGTCATAATGTCCCCACAAAACACCAAACACCTTACACCTATTAATCTTCAAGCCACATTTAGACATCAACACCAAAAGCTGGACTTGGTTAACCAAAACAGACACATTAGCTCCCCACGCTAAATAGTTATTAGGAGACGCTGAAGATGTCCAACAGGCAAGAAACAGAAATGCAAAAAGCCAGCAGAGATAAATATACCAATTCAATATGACTCAGTGGTCCAAATGATCCAGCTGGTTTACTAAATGTATTCTCTCTGATATTCCAATATGAAAACTACAGAGCATGGCAAACAACACACAGCAAGACTGAGACACACAACAGGAAAGAAGTTCAAGATTTTGTTATTCTACTGTGGTTTCCAATTTTGACATCCTGCAACCACATGAAACAACTATTCTTTTTCGAAAACAGCACCGAATGACAAAAAGTAACAACAGTAAGAAGTCAAAAAAATAGTGCATAAAGCACTACAAAGCTGTACAATGTAACTTTTGTAAAGAATGTGTTTTGGGGGTTTTTTTTATACATATTTGTTAAAACTGTCACTATGTTGTGCCAGTGTGTTATGAGACAGATACTCTGTCAGAAATACCCCTCCCTTCTCCCAGTGCTAACTAGAAACAGCCAATCAGAGCCAGGAGGCGGGTCTGAGCGCTGTCAATCACCAATCCCTAACTGCTAGCAGAACCTGCTGTGAATGCTAAGGCTAGTTGCAAATGGTTTTCCTGTACTGGTACCTTGTTTCTCTGCCATTAGCACATTTAGTAGCTGGTACATGAGACAGATTGACAGCGTTAAGACCCGCCTCCTGGTTCTGATTGGTTGCTGTATTTCTTCAGACAGCGATAGCAGCTCAAGAAGGAGGAGGAGATCAATCTTTTCACAGATTATCTGTCTCATAACATGCTGTCGCTACTTGGTGACAGTTTTAATAAATTTATTAGAAACATGTTTTTATTTAAAAGCAGCTTTAAGCAGAATGTTTGTTCTATTTTGCTACTTTCTAAAGTTATAAAAGTGAACGTTCCAAGGAGAACCTGGGCAGTCTCGGTTTGAATCATATTGCTGAATTTTTTCTTTCCAATTTAACGTTCTGATGTACATTACTCACTTAGTAAGGCACATGTGTAGTTTTACTTTATATTTTAAGGGCTTCTGCTACAAATACATTTAATTTGACACTTAAGATGGAGGAGATCAATCTTAAGTGTCTGCCTCTTGTTGAACAGTCTTTCTCCATCTAATGGGAAAATAGAGAAGTGGTGCGTTATTACTCAAATGGTTCGCTTGTCTTGTGACCACCTCTTGTATTCCTGGGGAACTACAATCTTGTGATGTGTGTTTGTTTCTCATGCAGAAGATGACATAATCCAACCTCTACCTCATGACCAAGGGAGTTTTGAGCAAAAATATCAGCTTGTTCTCCATGAGCTCAGAGGCGCTTTAGTCACATCTCAACTGCCCGTCTTCTGTAAATAATCTAGTAGATCAACAGTGGTTTCACAAGGAATATAACAACAATGACAGAAATTTAAGAAGTCTGTGCAGCATTTAGAAAAATGTCACACACACACAAAAAAATCCAAGGATAATGAGGCAAATGTTTTATGATTGCGTTATATTTCTTTCAAACTAAAATAAGAACCCTCCCAACCCTCCAGCATTCTGAAAACATTCACAAACCGTAACAAAGGTGAGCGTCTCATCTTCCTCACCGGCCCGTCTCACCGTTTCAGGCCGTCTTTCCCTTCAGAGCGCCGGCCGCCATTGTTAAGGATTTCCTCCTCTTAATTTCCAAGACGCAGGGCTTTGTTCTAGTGCTGCTGCTGTTTCAGGCTCAGTTTCTCACCCTGTTGTTTCTTTAACTCCCGTGAAGCCGCAGGGTCGAAAGGGGGCAGCTAGGTTTACCACCCTGTGAGATGATTGCTACCAAAACAAAGAGTGAATGGCGAGGTGGGGCCCCGAGTTTCACCTGTCAGCATATTCAAGCTCGAACTTAGGAAAGAAATAAAAACATCTCGTCATTTGTGATCAAAAGGTCTCTATCACTGTCCACTGCCTAAGAAAATAAAATTTCATGATATCCTGAGGAGAGACGGATGGACAGAAATGTGTCAAAACGTGACACTTTTCTTCATTTACAACCTTTCACGAACGTTTGTCTCTAAGGGTAATATCTTCACCGCCCATAGTAAGGTACTGCGTAAACTTGAACGGACCAGAAGTATTTACTGAGCCGACGCTCGCGCCAGGATGCAGAGCTCCTGCAGCAGTCACCAAGGTGATTTTAAGCGGGGTAATCTCTCATAATTCAAGTCGGATGGATTCACCGGAAATCAAATCAGCTTCCAAGACTGTGAGCTGAGGAGGCAATATCCCAGTGCAATTCTTCATTGACCTACATAGCATTTCTTCCTGACAGTTCCCTCCCGGATCTACATCCCCCTCCCTCCATCCCTCCCTCCTTTGCCCCGATCTCCGGGGCTTCTCCCCACACGTTTGATGATGAGCAGCACAATATTCATCATCTCAGCCTAGAAAGAAGAAGTAAAAAAAAAAAAAAAAAATGATGTGGAGGATGGAAAATTAACCCAACCGATAAGGAGGGTTGGGGGGGTAAGAAAAAAACATATCTATGCCAAAAATGAGAATTTGCCAGACGGTTTGCTCCATAGCTTTCCAAAAAATGTAATTAAGCATCAGAGACAATTGCGAATCTGTCTCCAAAAAAAAAAAAAAAAAAGAAGAAGAAAGAGGAAAAAAAATGATCGCTTGATTAGGTATCTAGGATTGGGTAATTTCCATCAGTGATGATGGGAAATTGGGGTGCTGCAAGACTGAGCTAAATGTGTGTTTGAGTGTGTGAATTCATGATGCGCACGCACACGCGCACACACACTCATACACATTTGCAGATAAACACTATCACATGTGCAGACACTTATGCAGTCCCATATGCACACATAGAGACAGACAGGAGGCTTCCTCATCATTAATTCAGGAGCCATCACTCTCACCATCCTTCTGCCCCAGAGAAACCCTCAATGCTTCCCGGCAACGTGCTGAATATTTATTCCTACATCCTCCCTGTGTTACTAAATGTCACTGTAAATATTTCTACTTCTAATGAAGGCATTTCTTTATGTTTTTGTCCTGTTATCCCGGTCCCTCCTGCGTTCTTTCCTGTGCTGTCTTCCTTAGTGGCCCCTCCGCCCCATCTGCTTCTGTTAGAAAGCAGAACATCTTGGAAAACATTTCAGATTTCATTTTATTCCTCTGGCACCCTCGCCGCGGCGCGGTCTATCTCAGGGGTGTTCAGTTTGAACAGGTCCTAGAGTTTAAACGTGTCTGCTCAGTGATTTTGGAGTAGAAAAAAAAACAGCTTCAACAATCAAGGTCAACTGTTGAATTGGGGATGTGTCTTCATCATCCCCAAGGACAAAGATGTGCCTCTTCAAACACTCTGATATTGTCTATCTTTCTACATAGCTTAGATCTGGACCATTATTTAGCAAAACTTGAGCATACTGAAGGTTTCTCATCTGATTCTTAAAATCTCTCATTAAGGTCTGATGGGAAAGAACACCATTCCAAAACGATATCAGCATCAACCAGCTATTGAATGGCAAGAATCCAAACACATGCTGGCGCAAGACAATTGACTGCCACTCCAACTCTTTTGGTGACACTGGTTTGTACCTGCGATTGCCTAACATCAGCACCCAAAAGGACCTTGGGTTTTGATGTCTTGACATCATTCAGGCAAAGATCAGTGCCATGGGCTGTACAGTCTGGAGAGAAACACCATTTCCTGTGTAATTACTGAGGCCAACCTCCCAATCCAGTCACCAACTAGCAATCAAAGCAGAATATATGAACAACTAAACTCAAGGCTTGTTAGATCGGGCAACATTTGTCCAATCTGTTATTGACCTGTACTGGCGAAGTTGTGTAACTTGTAGCTGACAATAATGGCATGCAGTCTAGTCTTCTCCCGCTGTATCTCCATACATTGGTGGTCATTTTAGCCGCTGCTACATTTCTCTCATCTTATACTAAACTAGTGTGTCCATTCTCAACTGATCTCTGACGTCAACAAGAGTGGATACTGCCAAGTGGATACTTTCCTTTTTCAGACCATTTTTCTGTAAGCCAGATGCGGTTAAGGTTTATGTCAGACCAGCAACCACTTCACTTTCAAAGTCTTCTCGGTGTTTGGCTGATTTGCTTCTTTTTGTGTTAACAAATTATTTGAACAGCTATACCTAGTAGAGTGGCTGGTAAGCGGATTTCCAAACCTCAGTGCTCTGCTGTTCCCGTTTTTGTTTTGCCTAGGCCACAGAGATCAAACTGTACCTCTGCAGCGGCGAGACCAAACCCACCGCCGAGGTTCTCAGCAGAGTGGGAATGTTTTGTGGCTTCTACTGTTTCCTGCGTCCTCACCCAGGCCTCTCTATCGCAGTCGGAAGAATGCGAGCTCACCCCGGTTTCTGTTTGCTTCCCCCTCTGCTCTGTTTTTGAAGCCATCCAACCCCTCGCCTTCCTTCTGGGTTCACTCGAACCGCACACATTCCGCCTGCGATTACAACACAAAGTTTTGAAGGTGTGTCATTTTGCGCCAAGGAATTTGCCAGAGAGAGTGTGTGAAGCGTTCTTTGCCCGATAATTATCAACAGCTGCCACAAGTGTGAAACAGGTATAGCAGCTGCTTCACTCCGAGAGCTCTTATAGCTCCTATTCATGTGCATAATAATCCCTCACTCTGCACCTTTTTACAGACAGCAGTTGTCATGGAGTTCTCTTTGTCACAAATGCTGCATTTAAGTAGTAGTGGATGATAAAGAAAATAGGGTATTTAACACGGACTTCCAAGCCACGTACAAGTCTGGCCGTAATGACCGTGAAAGTCGTGACTGGGGTACGATGCAGCAAGCAAACACCTCACGTCTTAGCTCGTAAATTCCGGGGATTAAACGTTTTGTATGAAAGCAGCACGCCAGACCTGACTATGAGAAACTTACTTTGGATTCTATGACATCAAGGCCGGCTCGCCGTAACCAGTCATTTGGGGCAGCGGAGCTGAAAATATCCGACATTACTGTGCAGCTGCAATCAGGAAATGGACGGGATCTGTGAATGCATGGTTTGACCCGTTCCCCCGAGGACGGGAGCAGATTTGATTATCACAAAGAAGAAAAGTTTTTTTGTGCATAAGCCTCATATTTGGAGGAGAAGATAAAATCTTTTTAGGGATGTTTTTAGGGAATAAGATGAACTCAGTCATTAGTTTAATACACCGATTTAGCCTCCTGCACGTAAAAAAGACAAGTGTTCCAATCGACAACATTTGTTCTAATCAATTTGGAGGAAGAAGTGACAAAAATGACATCTTAAAAATTGCCCTAGTTACCCAGTTGCCGGGAACAAATTTGCTGGATTTACCATGTTGCTTGGTTCTGTTTATCTTGTTCATCTTTTAAGTTCAGATTAAGGTCACTTCATGTCTAATGGACTTGATTTCTGTTTGTTGGTGCATTCAAACCCAAATACAATATATGCAACAAACTAGATCTAATCAAACTGATAGAACATTAACAACACTAAGGCACCAGTTATGTTAACTGAGAAATGCCTTGCAAAAGTATTCCCACTTCTTAAACTTGACAGCTAGAGTCAAGTCCTTTTCAGTCTAATTTGTTTTTCATTCCTGAAATAGTCTTACATGTAGCTCCATCCATCTTTTCCATCAACTCTTCCCTAGTACTTATGAAAAAAGAGGATTTTGGTGCCGCCATCGTGCTTTTCCATGGACGTGACGGATTTAGGGAGATGTGCAGTAATTAGCTTTGCATGTAGGCCAAAAAATGTCGCCCGGTGTTCATCTTCTTGTGATCCCTAAAAGCCTTGTGGAAAAATGTAAACAGGACTTCTTAAAGCATGATTTAAACAACAGCTTTCTTCTGTTAGGTGAAAGGTCAAATGGGCGGTTTATGACTCCGTTGTAGTTTAGGAGGACAGCTGCGTCTTGCTAGTTTTGCAGTGGCGCCAGAGTCTTTCCATTTCGATTTTGCTTCAGAACTTAACCTGGCTTTAGATTCCTGATCAAACTTTCTTTCCGGCCCGTCTGATTTTCATGTTTGTTTACTCATGTTCATTAAGTCACGTCTGGAACCTTTCCACACATTATCTGGATTTATACCGAGATTAGATTCCACACAGGTCGACTCTTTAAGTGACTTCTGAAAAGAGTTGATTGCTTTGGAGTTTATTTATGAGTATCGGAGCAAAGAGAGCAAAATAAAAATGATTGCTACCCTTCTGAGATTTAAAATTTTTTTGTTTGTTTGTTTTTCAAATAATAAAAGCTAAATTATTGTATCCTTTTCCTCCAAATTCACAAGTTATAGTGTATTCAACCAACCCCAGAAAGATACATCACAGTCTTGGTTGTAGTTAGTACGTTCACCCGCCCGTGTACAGTCCCCCGTTTAATATCAGTTGAGAATTCCTGGAAACTGAACTCAGCAATATTTCTGCAGAAATGTTTCTTAATGAGAAAATTCCCTCCCTCATGACTTACTCGGAGCTAATCATCAGTGATAGCACAGAAAGAATTGTTTCCTTTGTGACGCAAAGGTCGTGAGTTATTGGAGGGCAGAGGGTTATAGAGCCTGGTAGCGTATCATCCCCTCATGCAGGAGACCAATGCTTATTTATAGACAAATAAGATGCCTTCTTTTTTGATCACTCCAGTTTACTAGCTGTAACTATGTCATATTTAATTTGGCAGTTCAAACATGTGCACCAGATTATGCTGTTAAGGGGACAGACACAAGGACAATGTTAAAACAAAATCTGGTCCAGGCATTAGATGGAGCGTGGAATGTGGGAGTCCCAACTACCACATACTGACACCTAGTCACTGTTAGGAAACAGCTTTAGCCTAGCAAGTGGCTACATAGACACTGTTACACAACAAATGGTGAGGAAACCTCATTCTGACAGACTGACTAAATTGTAAGAGCCGTGTTTACGTGCCTCCATCAGCAGGAGTATACCATGCTGTCACTGCTGCATGCATGCGATGATTTATATTACAGTTAATATGAACTTGTACGTATGGTGCTTGTTTGACTGGAGTAGGTGGAAAATGCTTGTTGACGCTTCCTGTTTTTCAAAGCAGACATGTTTGTAGCGTTTTTAGGGGGTGGGTGTGTCAGGTTGATAAGGTTGCTGCTGATTCAAAAGGGGAAATAAAGGACAAGAATGATTCCAGAAGATGTCCTATGCACACCGGATTTAAACCTTTTTCTACTTTCAACCTCTCCTCCTGTTCGTTTTGTCTGTTCTGAGCTCCACATTATATTTTGATCGGAAGTTTTAAGTTTTTAAGTAAGTTTTCAATCTCTGATGCGGACCCAAAAGCTGAACTCTCGTGTGGTTCGAATGCCCAAGGGGAAGAAACAGGAATGCTCCAAGAGCAGGAAGAGGACTACAACGTGGGACATTCTGGGTAAATGTGAGCCAAACACATGTGCGAGTCTAGCGCTAGCGGGAGAAGATGACTTCTGGTCTTTTACCAAACACAAGAGAGAAAACCTACAACCGCTGCAATATGATGCGACGCCATTTTTGTTTACATTTTGCGAAGAAGGAAGATGAAGTTGCGCATGTGTTCTTCTGAGGTCTGTGTGTCGTTTTATTCAGTAGATGTTGGTGCAGCGCTATCACAGGTGATGAGGTGAACATTTGACAGTGCAGTGTGAAAGCCAGCCGCTCCAGCTGAAAATCTTACAAATATTGCGATTTTGGTCCCCAGTCGAACCGAGACTACTGGATTATCAGGTGTGAAAACACAGTAAGTCTTCAAAAACCTCGCCTTCATATATTGTTTTGTTCATTTGTACTTTTTTTTTTTTTTGCATACTCCTAATGGAACTTGATAACATCTGTTGCATGCTGTCCTCTTACTCAGCCATTCAGAGAGGCCATTGCGCTTTTCTATATTTATTTTTAACCGCCAACAGAGTACAGAAGTTTGAACAGAAATAATAAAACCCTGCCTAGATTCTTAGCAGCTGCCTCGGAGACAGACCTCTCAGTCGAAAACCAGGCCTGACGCTCCTAGTCCGTCCATTTTCCCCCTGACTCATTCATGTCAGTGAATAAAGGGCAAGCTAATGAAATCAAGACAGCTGCTCGCAGGAGCAGTAAAACGTCTGCTTTTGTACCAGAGCTAATTATTCATCAGGGCTGTAGTAAAGATTAGCGAGGACATATATGAAGAAGCAAATCCTTTAAATGGCTCTTTTATTGTTCTCCTACTACCCCTCTACCCCTTCCCCTCTCACCCCCTCAACCTCCACCCTCAATTTAGATACGCCGCTGCCAGGGTGTGTGTCTGTGGAAGGGGGGGGGGGGGAGCCTTGTGAAATGACTCTGAGCCATTGTTCCTGTTTTATCCTGATGACACCGAAGACTTGTTAGAGCTACCTTTGATAGAGATGCCCAGCAAAAATTTGAACACCGTTATCAGCGAGTCGGAGAATAAAGCCACTCAAGCCTCTGTCTCCATCTCTCTTTGGGAATAAAATAAAGTGATAATAACAACATGCAAGGATTGAAAAGCCTATCTTGGTCTACTGAGACGTGAAAAAAAAAAAAACCCTTCATTTCAAGCAGAGTAAATCTCAGTATAGAGCCCTCTGTGTTTAATATGTAAGCTTTTCAAAATGACAAAGTGGCACTTGTATTTTCACAGAGCAATTCACTTGGACCCAGATTTGCACCAAGGTTATCATAGGTAACTAAAACTAAGGACATAACGGAAACTGAATTTGAGAAAAAGATTTTCATTGACTGAAATAAATAAAAGCTGTAATTAATGCGGAAAACCTTTAGCTAACTGGAATTATGATGTGTGTTTATAACACTGGATAAAACATGCTGAAATTATATATATAATAATGTTCATTTTTGTGTTTATGAATCTATTTATTAGCCTTTCAAACTAATGTCAAATGTATTTTTCTCCGCAAACAACCAGCGTACGTCACCCGTCGTTTAATTACGTCACTCCATACATGGCGGCAGCAAAATTTAGGAGAAAACATCAGAGTCAGTTGGTTGTTCGGCAATAATGTAATAGATTTTTACTGTTTTTTTTTATTTTGGGGGGGAAACGGTGTCTTCTGTTGAGCATTTTAACTACCAAATTGATGTATAATCACAAAACAATACTTTAACCTGTTGTGTGAATAAACTAAAACAACTATTAAAACTAAGGAAAACAAAACAATATTTAGCTAATAATAACTAATGAAACCTACCAAACACACTCAAAAACTAACTAAAACCAACTGAATTATATGAACAAAAAGTCACAACGAATTAAAACTATAATAAATTTACAATCCTGACTTGAACACACGGTACAGCCAGACCATTCACCAGATTATTATTGTTAATGTCATTACTATTAATAACCTTCCGTGAGGACAGTTGTGAACTCAGCAGTTCACAAAGAGGCACAGCGGACTGTAAGGAAAGCTGAGAAGCGCGTGCCTCCTGCTCTGTTGTGCTCTGTCAGCTTTGGCGCCCCCTTCAGGGCAAAAAGTTTCCTAACCACGGAGGTCAGCAGCCTGGAGATGTCCGCTTATTGCAGACAATTGAATTTCAGTTCCGAACTCTGGCAGGTTTAAGTCTTCAGGCCGAGAGGGAGCGTCTTATAAAGGAGAAGAACAGGTTTTTGTTTTTTTTTGTTTGTTTTAATTATTGTGTTTAACTTTCACTTCCTGTTATAAGAGTTTCGCAATGAGTTGAACGTTTCTTTTTTTCTTTCTTCCTTTCTTTTTTTTTTTTTTTTAGATATTTCCTAACGTTTTATGAAAGTTATGGACAACTGGAAACCTCGTGCTAGAAAAGAAATGCTAGGGAGTCTTTTCTTTTTGAACTCTTCAGATATTAGTTTGGTGTCAAATTTCACAGCTTTGATGTCATTAGCCTCGAATCACGTCATGAAATACAAATGAGGGAGTGCTACTTTTAGCATGGTAGTGCTAGAAATCCCCTCTTTTTCTCAGATTTTAGAAGGGGTCTAAATAACTGTCTTGCTTGAATAAAATCACCTTTAAAAAAAATTGCCTAAGTCATTTTTTGTCAGAAGTGATTTTTTTTTTTTTTGTAATAATCAGACATATCTTCGTGGATTTCTTTCACAACTTCAGCGTGTCTCTTTGGTTTCCAAGAGTGTAACATGAGCTATGCTGCCTATGAGGAGGATATTAGTATGAGATGGGCTTTTATAATACCGCCCATTTATAAAAGGACAATGTATGTATTGTATTGTATTGTTTTTATTATGTATTATGTATTTTCCAGCCATTTTATAGCACAATCATGTAAATATGTTACCTTCAGTTGTTATGAAAATGCTATATATGTCAAACAAAATGTAAAAAAAACCCATTCACTTCTCAATTTGACACCTTGAAATTTGGCCTGTCTCTTTAAGAAGCCTCTACTATTCAGACACTCCCCCTTTGGTTTCTCCATTGTGCCATTTACAACTGTTCTCAGGTGCGTTGGACCGAGAAGTAGCTCCTATAATGAGCTAATCAGACTCTCAGTTCTTCTCAGTTCTACCAGGTGCTTGCTAGTTGCTGCTGCAGCTAGTCTGGAGGAGCTGAGTAGGGGGGCACAAGGCAAGGAGTAATCTGTCAGGAAGAAGAGGAGGAGCTCTGTGGAAATAGGCGGGGCCTTGTGAGAGCAAGAGCTTAGGCACCCCTCAATGGTTGCCAAGAGAAATTAAAGGATTTCTCAAACATGCATGAAAGAATCAAAGCATCACTCCAGTTATGTTTTCGATGAGAGAATAACTGTGGCATGACATAAAGCTCAAAAAAGTCAATTTTACAAAATTCTGCCCCTATAAGGAAATCAGTTGAAGATGTCAAGCATAGTCAGAACCCACTTTTTACTCAAAGTCATCCCGCATGGCATTATGGGTCCTCAGAGAACATAGTTCCTAGCTAACATCAAGCTGTTATGCTAATTTCAGTTAATTGTTTCACGTAGAATAACTTTTGGCAATATATATATATATATATATATATATATATATATGATGACGGGGTTTTTAAATAGTAAAGTGATATTTTATCTGTATTGCTTTCATTATAGTTATTATTAATGTAATGTGCTCTTTGTCCGACAAAGACACAAAACTGAGTTCTCATTATTTTTGATAATACTTTTTCCAAATTTTACTGTAAGCAAGAACGTAACTTTCTACTGTCTAATAAACACATGTTTGCAAGTCGGACCCTGTCTCTTATTTATTACCCCTCCCCTTCCTGTTGGTGTGTCAGAGAACTAGAGACCTCCTCATTTGGACCCCCATTTTTTTTTTTTTTTTTTTTTTTTTTGCGCTGGCGAATCACAAAGTGTTGGCATCTATTGCCTTTGTCTGACAAGTCATCCATATAAGCAAAAAGGGGGGTCTGCAGAGGGGAGGAGGGGGACGGAGAGGAGGAGGGTTGCAGCTTTTAGAACCACAGACACAGAGAAGAGGCTTCATTCCCAGCTCCAAAAATCCAGCCTCACGCACCCTATTGCGCCAAGAAAGCCAGAAGCCGGCGTGTAAGCCTTTCTTCACCCGTGAATCGAGCCCACCAGGACTGAGGACATATCGGGGGGGGCCCTGTACGGAGAGATTCCTGCGAGACAAAAAAAAAAAAAAAAAAAGGAACCCGGTTCGGTCGCTGACATGCTGTGAGAATTACCTCCAGCTTTGAGAAGCGCTCCTTCGGTCATGCAGTGCACCTGCAAGAAGACATCCAGTTGACGGACCGGACTGCTGAAGAAAAAATAAAGAGAGAGAGAGAAGAGGGGGAACTTTAAGGGGAAGAAGTTGCCATCGGATCGGGGCTGGAGGGGGGTCCAAATTATAAGTCCCTCCATCGATTAGAATCACATTTTTTCTCCACAATTCCCCCCCTCGATAGGAAGGCGAAACGGCGACTTCAGTTGATTATCTGTCTTTCCTTTGCTATCCAATGGATATTCACTGCAAAGCAGACCCCTTCACGGCGATGCACCGTAAGTAGCACAACCCGAGTTTGCCTGCCGCTGCAGCTTTTACATGCATGCATACGGATAAAAATATATTTATATATATATACGAAAAGGAAGACGTTTAATTCCTGCACACTGTAGCACAGCGCAGCAGTTGTTAAAGTGCAACCAGCATCTTAGCGCATAAAAATACGCAGAACAAAGGCCAAACTGAGATATTTCGGACTAATTGTGACTTATTAAATATCAGTTCCAAAACTAATTAGAATTTCCCACTTTATTATTATTTTTTTTTTTTACAATTATCCGTGAAAACGCCTCCGAAATATTAAATACAAACTGAAATGTGTCACAGTAAACAAAGAACACGCTTTTCAGCAGGTGCTTTCTTTATTTTACACGTGCACCAGCCTGAATCTTTCCGCGCGCCCATATGCGCGTGCAAGGCCTAATAAGTCAGGACATATTAGTTACACATCTATTATTCAAATTATCCGTGCAACGACATCCAACTTAAATGCGCATAAAGGATGCTTTAATCCTAATTTGAGGAGCAGCTTTTCATAATTGATGACCTCTTTGTTTACAAGATGATGTGCAATATGAGTAATCAGAGTTAAATTGTAGGGGAACATTATCAACATGCATGCGTGAATGATGAGCCCTGAAAGTGATATGCAGAAATATCACAGTGGGTGCAGATGAGAGTAAAGAACAGATATACAGTATTTTGTTTCAAGAAATTAATCTGTATTTGCTGTTACTTTTATGGTAAAGAACCAATGTAAACTTACGCGGAAGTGTAGGATGGGTCAGTATCTAACATAAAATATATATTTCTGAACTTAGCAAGTAATTATTACATTTTGTTTATTTTTTTAATCTTATTATAGACATATTATCTATAGACTTATTCTATTATCAATAGAATTAGTCTGGCTATTTTGAATGCTGGAACATTAAGGAAAAATATATATAATTTTTTTCCTTTCAAAAAGGTTCCCTGATGTAAACATATTTGTATTTTCCATTTTCAAAAGAAAAATCTACATCTAAGTGCATATTTATTGGAAATAAACAATTTGATTTTTAAGAATTACATAAAGCAAGATATGTGAGCACCCTTTCTGGCATTAAAGTTAATAAAAATAAGTTTTTAAACGAAACAATTTTTACATCATTCACAATTTTCGGCCGTCGCTCCATGTTTTATTCTTACAAACGTAGTAAATTATTTTCTGATTCTTTTTTTTTTTTTTTTACCCACCTTTGTTTCATTTGCCTGCACATTCTTTCATTTTTTTTTTTTCCCTTCATAACGACCTTATGTAATGTTACGTCTGTGTGTTTTTGCTGCTGTTGTATCCCACGTAGGGCACGGAGGTGTGAACCAGCTCGGCGGGGTGTTCGTGAACGGCAGACCCCTCCCGGACGTGGTGAGGCAGCGGATAGTGGAGCTGGCCCACCAGGGCGTCCGGCCCTGCGACATCTCCAGGCAGCTGCGGGTGAGCCACGGCTGCGTCAGCAAGATCCTCGGCAGGTGAGAGGGGGATTCTCCGGGAAAGGCAAACCTGAATCTATACTAAAAAGCGTGTCTTGCTTCCTATTTTAAAATTGTATTATTCGTCTTTACAGTCCCCTAACGGTGGGAACTTTTGGTAAATTAGAGGCGCAAAACTTCCCAGAAAGTCACGTCACATTTTGACACTACACCTGTTTCCTTTCATGTTGACATGTTTCGTGCGATGCTTCGTTTGTTTCTAATGTTCCACTCTTACTTAAACTCCAAAAAATAGTCACTTTTCAATGAAATAATTAAATTCTTTCTTTCTTTTTTTTTACACTTTTGTATGTTTAAAGATGCATGAAAGGTTTTAAGATTAAGATTTTTTTTTTTTTTTTTTCGTTCATTCCGCTCTTGCAGATACTACGAGACTGGCAGTATCAAGCCTGGAGTCATTGGTGGGTCCAAACCCAAAGTGGCCACTCCGAAAGTAGTGGAAAAAATAGCAGACTACAAGAGACAAAATCCCACCATGTTTGCCTGGGAGATCAGAGACAGACTGCTGGCAGAGGGCATCTGCGACAACGACACTGTTCCCAGCGTCTCATCCATTAATAGGTAGGAGAAATGTTATGCAGCTTCAAAAAGTTACCTTATTATAAATACGTATTGCTTTGTAGTGCTTAATTTTACGTTAATAATAATAATAATCTTATTTGTTTTATTTACTAGACATTTTAGTAAATAAAAATATTGATAGCAAAAATAATTTACGTTGGCTTATTTTATTATTTTATATATTTTTTAGAAAATAATAAAAATGATAAAAGTCACATGAATCATTTTTAGTAGATTGATAATCAAAAACTGAGGCTGTGTTGGGATTTTAATTTGTAAATGAACGTAATAAGGATGATTATAAAAAAGGAACAAAGCTTAGCTAAACCTGACTGACGTTGGACGGATAATGAAGGGAGCCGACAAAAAAAAAAATAAATAAATAAATAATTAAAACAATAATTTATCACATCAGCCTATCTCTGCGGCCAACTGCGGGAGCAGCACATAGCTGGAGCGACTTCTCAGAGGTGCAATTCAATCTTTGAGATCAACCCCCCCTCCAGCCTCCCTCCCTCTGACAATCAGCAGTTGTACATCCAGGACTGAGTGAATCTGTCGAGATGAAAACCGATCAATATGCGGTGACCAGAATCCCGTGGCGCTATAAAGCAGGCCAATTTTCTTTAGCGCATCTAAAGTGCAGGAGGGCTGCACAGAAAGAGAGAGGGAAAGAAAAAGAGAGCACTTCTGGTGATTTATTTATTTATTTATTTATTTCGTGTAAAATGTTGCTTAACTCAAAATGTAAAACAAATGCTTAAAATGTCATGATAATATATTGTTGTATTCGACGATAATGATGTGTAAAAATGCATACAAGAGGAATATTTGCAGTACATCAGGTCAAAATATAGAGCAATTTTTGCTCTTAACATTTTTGAAGTTTTTTATTGTGGCTGCACCCAAAACTAGGGGCCCCTTCCCCTCACATCACCTCTCTTCACCCCACAACCACTACCAGGGATCCCTGGTGATGAACTTTGGTTAAGAGGCACTGTTCCATATAGAGGCAGCATCAGCATTACATTTTAATGAGCTGATGGGAGAGCCTGGACAGCTCCACACAAGACATCTTTTAAATAGAGAGAAAGAGAGAGAGAAAGCAAAAAAAAAAAGAGGGGGGGGTCTGAAGAAAATTCATTTCATGCTTCGTGGCTGCTTAAAAAGCCCCATTTAAGGAGGCTCAGACACATGTATGTGATAAATTCAAAATGTACGTTAATATAATCAAAAGAGCTATAACTTATTTTTTTTCCAGTTCCAATTAAAGGTAGGTTTATTTTGGAAAGGAAGATGGAATTGGGGGAGGCTTTGTGTGTCTTTGTTTATATGGGGAAATTAAATTCTGAACACAAAGAGCTGTAATTCTATCAACCAAATATGAGAGCTGGTGTGAATTCCTATCTTGGGCGGTTCTTCCATGAAAACCGCCCCAGGCAAGCAACAGGAGGAAATTTTAGCTCTTTTTTTTATCAAGGAAAATTATTTTTCCATAAATAGGTTTCATAAATTCAAAGTGTGTTTAAAGAGTCTAGTATTAGTGATGACTTACTCCTTGTTTAATTGGTCTATTTATTGCAATTTGTCCCAATTTAAAGTAGTCTGAATGCCAAAAATATACTTAGAGGTCTTTTTCTGTATCTTGTTCGAAACAGAACAAAGATTTCATAACTCTCAGACTATCTTTAAAATAATATCTTTTCAGAACCATTTGAAGTTGTGTTATTTTAGATTTAGAACAGCTATTTAAATGTAATCCAGAGTCGCTAAAAGTTTATGAAATAGCCCTTTACTTTCATGCTTTTCGGAGCCTGCAACCAAATGCCAACTTTTGTCTTGTTATAAACAGATGGCCATAATTTTGTTACGATGCTTACATCATGCACAATACAGGGTGTACTCACTTTTCCACTGCCTGGACGTGACAATAAGCAAGAGAAAACCTATTAGTTGGGAAAATTACAGAAAACTTTTGCAGGGACTCTGGCGACAATGCTGGCTCCCTGGGCGAAGGCTGTATCATCCACATCATATATCAGACCTTATTCCTTTCATTTTCTTGCTCTGTAATCCAGTGCCACCCACAGTGAACATGGAAAAAAAAAATCCTTTGTAGAAGAAGAAAGAAGAATTTGTTTTGATGTAGCAAATGAACACATCTTTAACGGTTCAATTTGAGATAGATTGTCACTGGAGATTTCCAAAAGAAAATGACTAGAAACATTCAAATGACAGGAGACTTTTTTTTTTTTTCTCTTCAGGTGTTTAAAGAAGAATCAAAAAAAAAAAAAAAAAAAAAAAAAAAAAACCACTGGAGCCAACTCTTTTCCAGTTGGGTGCTTCAGTGGATTCCAGTGGCAGACGGTCTGACCTCAGAACCGTTAACAAAAGAGGTTGCTAGATTTAAACACCTTTCTCCTGCATGCATTATTAAATACAACAGAGTTAGTGTCGTAGCTATAAAGAGCCACCAAAACCAACACTTTCTGCTTGACATAAAGCAAAAAAAAATAAAAAATCAAACAAAAAAAGAAAAAGTCTTCAATGGTGCTCGATATTATTGATTCAGAAGTAAAGCAATTTTAATATCTCTTCAGGGGATTTTCAGCAACAAGCAGGTCATTAATTCATTCTGCTAAATTGCTTATTCAATATGAAGAACATGGATACCAAATAAAATCTTTTTAATTTATGTCGCGCAGACAAGTCAAGGGGTCGAATAACTGTTGTGGGGGGGAGAAAAAGGAAAAAAAATTAAAATATCAATACATACTTTCTGGGAAGGTGTGTTTTAGGCGTATTTGCCTCCAAGGGAGAGTTTTTTTTTTTTTTTCCATTTGTGACACTGTCGAATTTATTTCTCGAAAACCTCCAGGCTCCTGCGATAATATTATTATCCAAAATAACTCAGATTTTACTTTTAATCTTTAGGAATACAGAGGACAAAAAGTGCCAAATCATAGAAATCCCTCAGCAGACCTCTGGTGAGGGGCTCCCACGGCATCCGTGATGAATAGTTTTAAAGTTTACAAATTATTGTGACAGCTCCCTTTCTCCCCGAGTGCCATTCAGATTAAAGGAATCTAATGCTGGCGTAAGCTTGTGCAAGGCAATAAGGAACTATTGCTTTCCTGTCACATATAATTTATAGCTTTCTATTTGCATCTGTTTGCCCGTGTGACTAATCCCCAACTTTTTCCTCACACTGGCCTCAATCAATACAACCTCATCCGCATTGGCACACGGGGGGCCATGGGTTGAGTTTGATCGGTAACTGTGAAACCCCTTCCAACCTGGGTGGGTCAGGGCGGCGGGGGGCCGGGTGGGGGTGGAGGTGGCGGCTGCTGATTAGTGTGGGCCAGGTAGAGCCAGTGAAGCTGATCATTGAGGTGAATTGATGTGATTTCATGCTTTGTTTGCAAGATCACCCAGACCAAAAAGTGCAATAGTTTTGTTTTTCTTTTTTTTTTCAGCTTTTATGAAGAAACCACTGACCACATCCATGTATACGTATGAGTTGGATTTGATATTTTTGTCAGAAAATATATTTGTGGTAGCTGCCATGATGCTCAAATTAGAGGAGGAAAAAGTCAAGAAGTTATCTTAATGTTGGTGATCAGACCTCCTTCATGTCCTACGAGTTTGGTTCTGGTTCTGGAGGGCTTAGGGCTTCTGTTGATCCTTAGAGCAACAAAACTACTCGAGGCACATTTTCCTCCGGTTTGTAGGAAAATGTTTGCTTTTAAAAACTGTCTTCAATTTTTAAAAGCAAACTGAAGACAGATCTGTTCAGGTAGGTTTGCAGTTTCAGATATTTCTGCTTAAACTTATTGTTTTATTAAAGATTTTAACAATCTCCGGGAGCTGATCTGTCATCATCAGTTAATGGAACAAATGTCATCTTAAGGTGCTCTCCAAAATAAATAGATACATTTTACATACAGTAATATACAGTTTGCATCTAAGACAGAGTTGATTACATTGTAATTTGATCCCAGTTGTAAAACACTGCAGCCAAGTTATTTTGCCCTTTGGTAAAACATTTTCGAACTAAGCAAAGGCAGTCAATTGAGGCGCTGACTTTGCAGTAATACCTCCTCCTGAGCAAGTGTGTAGTGACAGTGGACAGTTGACTGCATCAGCTTTTCAGCAATCCTGCATAATGAGCATGCATGTGGTGACAGTTGAAAGGAAAACTCCTTTTGTTAACGGCGGGTAAAGGTGAATTACTGAAGAAAAACTAGAGTATAAAGATTTGTATGCATACACATACTTGCAAAAGTAGACATTGGGATTGGCAAGTGTCCTTATCATCCTGATGTGACCTCAACAAGCAAAAGAATGTTAGAGCTACCTTAATTGCAAATTTCTTAATTTTAAAACGCCAGAACAAAGAAAGACGCTATGTAAACTGCCGCCGAGCCATATGCACTCCCTCAGTGCTTTCTTAATTTTAAATTTCAAAGCTACCTTAGCTTTGAAATTTCAATGTTTGCTTACTTAATGACTTGACTGCATTTTCTCACTTCCTTATCCTCAAAAATTACATATCCGTTTGATCATTATTTAATTGTTTGTTTCCTTAGTTTGATCATTTCTAGGATGTTTTTATGTCTGGTTGTCTGTGTTTATCTTTGGTAAAACACTTTTGTACTTGTCTACATAAAAAGTTTTTTGTGAAAAAGTTTCATTGAATACAGGTTGACTGATAGCCTCTCGTTACATCTCCTCCTCTTTTCTTTTTTCTCCAGGATCATCAGAACAAAGGTCCAGCAGCCTTTCCATCCATCTCCTGATGGATCATCGCTTTCAACGCCCGGCCATACAATAGGTAAAGAAATACCATCATAGAACCTGCACATGTGGTTATTCATTTTCATAAATGTTTTAGTGAAAATTGTAAAATGAGTGATGGAGATTATTTATAAAATGTTAACTTACATCTTCAGCTTCACATTTGAAATCGGTACATTCCATGATTAACTGAAAGATGGAAAACAATTTCTGTATACAAACCGGGGACAATTTCTAAAACTAAAGGCCTGTTTGCCTGCTTCAGATAGTATTTCTAAATGCTCTACCTCTTTAACTTACATTGTACTTTTCTAAAAACCTGCTTTATCAAACTAGATACTTATCTTCTAACCTCTGGAGGAAGTTTATAATGATACCTTTGATGAACAGTTACACGTAATAAAATATGTTAAAGAAAAGTTCTTATTAAAAACAAGTTTAAGCAGTCATACAACAAATAAAATCTATACACCTTCATATTTTATAGAAAAGCCATAGTAAACAGTATGTTCTTTTCTTGTAAATTTTTCTGACTTTTATGTCTTATATCAGTTTTGAAAGTGGTTTATAAATTGAAAAGTTACAGGACCACAGGGTTAGCTTTGAGCTGAACACAAAACTACTTCAATAACGAGGCACGATTTGAAGATCAGTGTGTTTAATTCTGAGTAAACTTTGTGTGTGGTGTGTCACAGGGGTCTGTGTAGGGACGAAAATTATGTGTATGTATTAATTAAAAATGTATTTCAAATGTCAAAATGTAATTTGTTATTTTTGCTGATAGGTGGGTGAAAATGTACAGCAACTTCGAATTCGTAAGAATAAAACAGATGGTTTAACAGACATATTTTGTCACCTAAGCTAAAATCAAAGCAAAATTTGTGGCATTCCTATATTCAGAAAAAATCAGAGAAAGAGAAAGTGTACATGAGATCAAATTCCCAGGAGCTCTGACAAAAAAATGTGCTGGAAACCTCATATTAACCACATGCAAACACCTGTCTGAAAAAGCTAAGCACACTATCAACCAAAAATCTGTTCTCTTGGTGTAACAGTCACTTAGTGGTGCTGTGGGAAAAAGACTTATAAAAGTTCATTACTTTATTAATAGTAACAAAAGAACTAAATCAGAACACCAAGATTATGTTTACTGTCAGGAATAAACCGTTCTGTTACAGAGAAAGTGTTATAATTTAAGAAACACGTTCAATTTAAATATATAGCTCCACACAATTAATGTCTGAGTATCTTAAGTACATACTGCCTAATGAGTGTGTTTGTGGACTTGCATTAAACTATGCATATTGGTTGATATTGACAAAAATTGACTTGTAAACTCAGTAATTAAGCACTAAAGAGGAGCAGGTTTACACTCCTTTTCAGTCATGTAAATTGAGTGAATAAATGTGATGGCTTCATTTCAGTTGTTACATTTGTTTACATTTAAATATTCAAAATAAAAAAGTCAATCAACGTATTTTCTTTCTGCCTTTCTCACAGTACCAAACACAGCTTCCCCACCTGTAACCAGCGCCTCCAACGACCCTGCGGGATCCTACTCCATTAACGGGATTTTGGGTATTCCTCGATCCAACGGAGAGAAGAGAAAAAGAGATGACGGTAAGAGGGCCATGTTTAAGATTTAATAAATAAATAATGCCTAAAAAGGGCTGACAGAAAGTTTTGCATTTTGAATTGCTTTATCTTACAAACTCCTCTTTGCTGAGCTTGCATTAAAGCCTGCCTCAGTTCCAGTATGACCCCTATAAAACACCTGAGTCTGGATTCCGTTACACCGCTGTGTCAACCTGCCAACGAGTCTTTTGATTTGAAGACACGACCTCCGCTGTTGTCTCCTGCAATTAATCTTTATGGAAGTGATTAAAGGGCTTTAGATAATTACATGTCAAGATGATGTAGCCAACCACCCAGGTCAGTCAAGAAAGCTGCTGTAGCTCCCCTACCTCCTCACCTCCCAGCAACCAGAAGTAGCTTCATTTCTTCTGCTGGGCTGGTGGGTATAAGGAGGCCTGAGGCGATATAGATTATTGGTTCTGTAAGCAATAGGCCTCCCTAATGTCACTACATAAGAAGCTGATGAGAATGGCTAAACAGATGCAGCCGAGTTAGAAGGCATGCATGGGTACGGAGCAGTTATCTCAAACAGGGTGGGGAATGAGTGCCTTATTTCTGCAGTTCTCCTGAATGAGAGCTAATCAGAGCTCGGCGGCAGTTTACATAGCGTCTTTCTTTGTTCTGGCGTTTGTCGGAGGGGGGGTGGAAGGAGAGGTTTGTGGGACATTGAGTGGAATTGATGTTTTATGTGCGTGTGGGGAGGGTAGGGATGACTAATGACCTGTCAGAGGTAGATTTCCTGGCAAAGATATAAAAACCAGCATGACGTGGACATGGCAAATGACATAATCAAGTCTTTTCCCTGTAAGAGATGCAATCGCGGGGGCATAATGCAAACGTCTGGTGTTTTCTGGAGGTTCATTTTCAGTCGTTCGAGGACCCTCTCGTATTAGCCGGGGTGTAATGTCTAGTCACTGAATGATGAAATGCGGGCATTTCTATGCAGATTGCTACTGAAGGGCAAAGAGGTATTAAAGGGCATGCAGGGGAATAAGCAACGTGTTTGAGGGGGGAAAGGCAGGGCTCTATTTTTGTGGAGGTCTTCCAGCTGACAGCACCATGTTTCTACAGCTATTCAGCCTCAAATGATTCCCCTGATGTGTTGCCATCTCCATGATTTAGGTGCTCGCCCAGCGTTACGATGAAAGAGAAGAGAGCTGTGCGGTGGGTGTGTGGAAGGGTCTGTGTTTGTGTCAGAGCAGGACTTGCTCTGAGAGTGGTGAGGGAGTTTTGGTTTTTATATATATGTACTCCTTCAGTGCTTTGCCTAGTGTCTACCTGAAACTACAGGGTCACAGATACTTTATCTCTCCCCAACATAAACTTCAGATCTTGGCCAAACACACAAATGTACACAGATACACACGGTTGCAAAAGGAATGTCTTGCCTTGGGCCACAGTTTGTAGGAATAGTATATTACACAAGGTGCTACCCTGTAGACACAATCGTCCTGTTGCTCTTTTCTCTTAAAGAGCACCTCACCAAAAAGAAATGAAAAAAAAAAAAAGAAGCAAAATGGAAATATTTCTTTTAGGGAGGTGACAGCATGTTTAGGATTTTTGCTGTGATAAACAGTCATTTCTTGAGTAATTTCTCTTCTTTTGTTTAATTTTTTTATTGCTTGCTTATGTGTGCCTGTGGGAAACAACAATAGCATGCACTCACTCTGAAAAATGCAGCAACTTAGCTTAAACAATGAATGTAATTATTTGTAGGAACTATTTTAGGCAATTTACAACTAATAAGCTCCTAAATTCATTGATCTGGCAGTATAATTATGTTTTTATATAACTTCAAGCTTAAACATGTTGAGCCAATGTCATTTTAAGTTTCTTTTAAATATTACTAATTGAAATGAGAATAAATATGAAGTCTTATTAAAGTTTTCCTCTTACATTGTTTATTACAATATGGAAGTAATATAAATGTGAATATTGCTGATACACTTATGCATTCTGCACAAATTTCCATCCTTATTTTCAGTATTATTATTTACATAATTTTTTTTTTTTTTTTACAGTTTTTACAATCTTTTAGGATTTATATTTCTTTTATTAAGATGGTTGATCTGGCTGGTTCAATTTTATTCAGTCTTTTTAGGTCAAAGTCTACAAAGTTTCTTTGTTTTAGGTCAAAATATTTTGCATGTTTACAAGATTATTTAAGAAGCACAGCATCATAAAAGGCAGCTGTTAAACTTAGCGTATCATCTACCTGTTTATGGTGCCCCAATTCTTCTATGAAGACAATAGTTATATTGAATAAATTAGAATGCTAGAAATGTTAATTTTTAGAACTTAATTCACTAAGCAAAATGCATTATATATTGCACATAAACTAATGTTTTCAAGCTTTTATTTTAGATTATTTTCTTCTTACAGCTAATGAAAACATGACATATATGATTAGCATATTACCAGATATTAATAGAAATCCTGCCTGCTGACAGGTTGTTTTCAAAACAAGCCTAATCCGAATGGATTTTGTAATTTATTGCATGTGACTATATCCCGCAAAAAGCAGCTGCATTTGGGAATTTCCGAAACTCACTGTTAAGAGAAAAAAATGCCTTTAGTTTTATTGCTGTGCTTGCTTGTTGGTTTTATCGTGTTTATGCGATGGCTTGTTTGCTATTTAGACATATTTTGCCTCGCTCAGTAGGCTGTAGTCTATACTGAGTTAATGCTTGGATTAAATTTCCTCACAGTGCAGTAGCTTCCCTGAGCCCTATTTAAGTTGGTAAGCCTCATGATTATTATGGCACAAGCAGTCATTATCAAAGGATGGAAACACGAACAAAAAAACAAACGGAGGGAAAGGAGGAGGGGAAAGAGAGGGGACAGGGAGAGGAGAGCAACACAAGCTCCAGTGAAATGGATTGGCTGTGGAGCTCCCAGTATTTGTTTTAGGCTGTGACTGTGGCTCTCTGCCAAGCAGGCAGACAGCTCCTAAGTTTCCAAGTCAGCAGTGCCCTTAAAAAAGGCTCCCCCACACCATTACAGGAAGGATGTAGAGATAATGTAGTGTGACACACGTTATGTACACTGGGTCTCTGCTAGAAGAGCTTCAGGGACACAGGTGTCATAAGAGCCATTAATCTACCATTGTCACGTGTTATTGCAAATTAAAAGCACCGTGTTACAGTTGGCAGCTATTGTTGCGAATGGACAGGGAGCGGGAACGCGAGCGAGACCCCTGGAGACGGTGACCAGCCTTTGGTGAACACGGCTGTCCGAACCTTTTACAAATTGACACGTATTAGAATTCACAATTCTGCAGAGAAAAGCTATTACCTCTCAGATTAACATCCAAGTAGCTTTCCACCACCCCCACTGATTCTGACTCTGTTTGCTTTGGGAAAAAAAAAACAAAAGAGGAGCTCAAGCCATGTTTTACTGAGGAACGCAAAGACAATTTGTCAGTATTTAGCAACAAATTTAATTCATGATTTTTCCATTCACTTTTGAAACCACCTGAGCACACAGCAAATATGAAGTCAGAGGTGGGTTTTGCATAAATGGCACATAGATAGACTGATTAGATTATTATAAATTGATCTGAGTCTGTAACCCAGCAAGGATAAATGGGCCAGTGGTTGGTTGGATGGATGGATATAAATTTGAGATATGTATCAGGGAACTGGTTTATTTATTTACTGCTTTCATAAATAAAGATTTTACAAATGTAATCAG
>CAEGAE010083917.1:0-15751 GCA_903067095.1 Girardinus metallicus
ATATATATATATATATTAGGAAGCTTTTTAAGCCAGCATACGTTCTAGGAAGTGAATTGCATGAATTGCAAAAATTGGATTTCCTTTAAGACAGTATTACGCACATCTGGTTTACAACATTGCTTTTAAATACTTTTACATTATTTTTAGCAAATAATCTTATAAAATATAGTTCTCCTACATTCTTATGTGCCATCACAAATGTATGAAAATGGAAGATGGTCAGTGTCAAACATTACTGCAAAAAATATTTAAAAAACCTGACTCATCAAAAAAAAAAACTTTTACCAACTACACCATGAATTCTTAGAACGACAGAACTTATCTATTTTTTAGAACTTCTTCTTTGAGTTGGGTCTTAGGTTATAGCTAAGGATAATCATATTCATTTCCAAAAATCAATAAACATCTGAAATAAGCCTAAGTGAAAAAAGACGTCAAAAAAGCAGGTGAAAGTTATAGAAAAGTAATTATGGTAAATATGGAATGACCTCACTGCATTACACAATGATTTCCTAGTGGAAAACTATGGATGTGAAAGTTTTCAGTTTAAAGTGGAGTTCTTAAACTGAAGAAAAACATTGGAATCGAAGATTGTTTTGTAATCTTGCCGTAAAAGGTGTGACTGTTTTTGAGGTTCTCCTCTTCGCCTTTTCATTTTAATGAAACTCACCCACATTTCTTGCAGTCCTGGTCTTTGCAGAAAAGGTTTTTATTTCATCCTTACTCTTGCGTAAGCACCCAGACCATTCTACACAATCCTGTTAAAAAAGTTATATTTTTTATCAAAACAATCTGTTCTGTTCTTGCTATATTTTATCCATACATGGAAGTGTACATACACCCTTCTTTTTTGATTTCAGAGAAAATAAATCTAATAAAACTATGCACATTTCAGGAAAGAAAATAATATTTGTTTTACATAGTTTTTCTCTGTTAAAGTATTCATTCATTTTAATATAATAGAAATAATTGGCTTGCAGAACTCATTAACTTTGAAAGATTGATAATCATTTCCAGACATGATGACCTGCTGCGCCACGTGAGAAGAATGACATTCACAAATGCTCATCCTGTGCTGGCACCAGGGCAACCCCATATTGGTTTTGGATTATTCTTTAATTCCTAATTAGATCATCTGGGTGTAGGGTAAAGCAACCATGCATTGAAGAGAAATTATGCTATCATCATTATCACAAATCTGAATCTAACCAGATAAACAGATGTGCAAATATCTTTGTTGGTGAAAATTTCAAAAACATGATTAAAGTTTCACTTTGAGCTGTAAATTTAAAGCTGAGTTGTAGATTAAAAATTGTCACTAAAAGCCGGCATCAGAAGAAGAAATCTTTTATATTTTATATTTATGAAAAAAAAAAGTTTGTAATCTTATTGTCAAGATTGGTGAGTAGTTGCTGTTGGACCCAACAGACAGAAGCGGCAAGTGAATTTCAAGATTTAATATAAAAAAAAGATGAAAAAGACAAACTTACAAAAATCACAGGGAGCCTGGGCAGAACACGAACCATAAATCCAAGGGGGAAAAACCAGCAAGGAGACACAAATAGGCTGGGGAGTCAAATGCAGAAGTAACAAGATGAACCAGCAAGGAGTGACTGAAAAAGAGATGCTTAAGTCCTGGGAGGTTGAATGCTGAAACATTAGACCTAGGTTAATCAGCTGATTGCAGGTGTGAGGGGACAGAGCAGAAGGCAGACTGAGAAGAGGGAGAGAGAGAAAGTGACACAGAGGGCGAGAGAGTAGACAGGGGACTAGGAAGTGAATCTAACATTAAAGCAAAGTAAAAATAATTAAACTAATGTAGCTAAAAAGAACTAGACACAAGAAATACGCATAATACACATAATAAACTAGAATCACTAAGAAATTACTGAACTTAAGAAAAACAAACTGGAACACAACTGATCTAACCAAAATAAATATGATAAGAGTGACTGTAATAGTGTAATCCAAAAAAATCACACCCAGAAATAACAAAACAACCTTATGAGCAATGAAATGGGAAAAAAATATCTGAGTAAAGATATCCACTAATGAGTGTAACTATTGTAAAACATGTTCTTAGGCCCAAGATCAAAAGAACAAAATTTACCTCAATAAAAACACTGAACCTATTATATGTCCAATAAGTTCTTTTCATCTACGTTCAGCCAGTTAGAGATTCCCTGACGATAGGAAGACTAATACAACAGACTTGAGTCATAAAATGAACACAGTAGAATCTCAGATACTTGACCTTGCAGGGACCTATTAATGAGGGAAACCATTTGAACACAAAGACCTGCACTTCAGTTTTTCATTAAGTTAATTATTTGATTGAATTGTGCTCAAAAGGTTGATCATTGTTTAATCAATGGGAAAGCTTGCTTAGCTTAACTAGTGTGAATGCTGAATTTGCCTGCAAAGCTTCGTTAGACATGTCTAAATGTGAATGCTGAAAATTACAAATGATTTATAAGATTTACAAGCCGAAATTTGCTGCTAATAAGCATACCTGACGACGACACAACTGTGAGTGTTCACTGTAAGTCGCGTTCCTTCTCCTTTGTAACTCTTAAACATTCCCTTTGTATTAACAACTATTTTGATTGTAGTACAGGTATGTATGTATGTATGTATGTATGTATGTATGTATGTATGTATGTATGTATGTATGTATGTATGTATGTATGCGTGTATGCATGTATGCATGCATGTTAGTAAAGCAAGGTATAAGGGTAAGTAATCTAAGGATATCCATAGCATTTTATTTATGGACCTTATTTATAAAGTGTGATTTCTAAATTTTTATCCATAAGTTGGAGGTGACAAACTTTAGTAAAACAAGCAAACAAGGATATTAGTGGAGCAGGAATGGCATCAACAATCTCAATATTTTTAACCATACCTTACAATTGTTTTAATATCTTGTAATACCATCAGTTGTAATCTTGGTGTCTTGAGAACACTTTACAAAGCTTGTTGCTTCAGAACGTGCAGGTTTTTGTAAATTCTATGAATGAATCTTTTATTCTTTTTATGCTTAATGAGTTTCATTGGGCTTTTCGACTTCACCTTTCCTCCTCCTTTGGATTTTAGCTCAACTCCGACACCCATGGCCCCTTATTCATGGTGCATCATCATAAAGCAAAGGTAATCACTGCTTCTCATTTAATGTGAACCCACATTGTTAAAGAACTTTCCATTAGCATTAGGGAAGTAGCATTCTGAACTAGTGCAAAACACTTTAATAAACAAAAAGTCTTTAAAACATAAATAATTAACAAAACTGGGAATGAATATGAGAGTCTAGTCAGGAATGAATGAAGAAGGGAGCATATGTAGTGGTTAGAAAAACAATTAACAGGTGAGTCCAACTGATTAGGCCGCCTCTGCAGGAAATACCCCATAACAAAGGGATGTCAAAGACAATAACTAAACTGGAAATGAGTAAATGCAATAATTTTAGATAGTTCACTATCTATCTATCTATCTATCTATCTATCTACATTATTCAGTTCCATCTGTTGAGAGATGTCTGCCTCATTTTCTATAAAAAAAAAAACTTTTGAATCTAAATCTGTGAGGGGAATAAACAATCCCTGTAGATTATTTGATGTCTTTGGGATGTAAAAGATTCAAATCTTGTTGAACAAGGATTATTGTTGATATTAGAATATTTACAGTGCGTTTTTCCAGTTCTGAAATCAAGGTGATGCTATGGTGAATATTTAATGCATTAAGAGTGTAGCAATATCAGAACAGGCAATAGGTGCCAAATTCTGTGAAATGAAGCCTTTTACTTTTATAGCAAATATTTGTGTCCACCTTCTCAACAAATATTACATTTAGAGAGGCCCTGTACAATCGTGCACCATCCGTTTCATTTCATGGTGCTGCCGTTATTGATTCAGGAAGAAAAAAAAAATCTAGTTGAATGCACTTCAGTTCTTCCCTCTGAGCATATATTTGCAGAGGCTTTGCTGTAACATAATTTTGTTCTCACTAATGTCTGCTTGTCCATCCACTTTCAGACTTATGATTTCACTCGAGGACTACGGCCTGCCTGTAATTTGTAAAACTGTCAACACATCACACTGTAATCGTTCTCCACTCCAGTGAGCTAGTTCTTACTTTGCCTGTTGCAGTAAACATCTCTGAACTGTAGTAATGTGCAACCAGGGAGCAGCTGGAAATTGCAAAGCATACTTTCTTTACTTGGGGCATACACATCCAATAAAAGCAATGTCAACAAGAGTGATAGTGTTATTAGACATTTATAAATAAGTAAAGAGCTGTTTTCCTTAGATTTATCCAATTAATTGTCTCACACAAATCGCTTCGACTTTGGATTACATATTAGGAAATAAATGTGGAGTCAAGAATGGCTCCAGCTGGCCTCTCGTTGCTTAAATGCACCACAGAGGATCTGATTAAAATGAAAGGTTTTTTTGCAGAAAGCATGGGCGTTGCACCCGAGGAGGATGTGGGTGTTTCAACACCCACACTTTTCTCTGTGATGGGATTCAACGCCTAAATTTTTTTTTAACAAAAATGCTTTACTGCAGTTATTCAGTTTCTCTGGATTCATAGTGTCTGCGATGAGGCTGCCTGCCTCCTCTCCCCCTCCTGACGTTTCATGAAGCCAGATACCGGCTTTGAGTGAAACTGGCTGTTGATTGACCACTGCCTTTCACGCGGTGTTTGTTTATAGTTGAGGTAAACAAGCTAAAGGTAATGGTTCAAACAGGTGTTGTGCCAAAGTAGATAGCCTCAAGAGAATCTGATTCACGCTGGGAGCACACACTTGGCAGGAGGAGTGGCACATCTTCACTTAAAACAGGGTTGAATGTTGTCATTGTGCAAGTACAATTTAGCAGTTTCGCAGCCCTGTGAGCCAAACACAGGTTAATATAAAGTTTACCTTTGTCTTTTTTTAAGGCACTATCTGCAAGGTGCTGAAAAGAAAAGGTAGAGGAGGTAATGCTCCTCTTTTCAATAGAAATCCCTAAATTGCTTTCATCAAATTATTATTTCAATTAAATAATAGTGTGTCTGGTGTGCTTGAAGGCCTATGAAAACTTTTAATTTTATCTGTCCATCCAGCCATTGTTTATATACCAACCTTATCTTTGCAAGGTTGCAAGGGTCTAGTGCCTATCTCTAGCTGCCATTTGGGCAAGAAGTTGTGTGCACCCAGGACAGGTCATCACAGGGCCTGAATTTCATATAAATATTTGAATTGAGGTTTATGTGAGGATAAGAGCAAGAGGTGAAGAAAAAGCAGACAGAGCAGAGTGAGTAAGAAGCCTGAGATGCTGAGGAGGAGGATAAATTAGCTGAGGTAGCGTCATTGAACTCAGAATGGGTGGATACTTACCCACTATTCTTTAGGTCCATCCTACCAGATTGCAAATTAATTATAAACTGTCTTTATCAAATAGGACAAAGAGGCCATAAGACTACCAGTTACATCTGACGTACCTGATACACTCTCTCATACGTCAAAACCCACTCTCCTTACACAGATGGCCCACAGTCCCCTCAGTTTTGAAAAACCTGCAATGCCACTGAATGCAAGATATAATTGCAATTATTATTAGAAGCAACAATGGAGTAACAATGAAGAGATGCTCAGTTCTTGTGCCTATTTTCACGTGTCCTTTGCCATCTGTTTAATCCCTCATATGTAACTGATGGTTTCCTGTACAGCAAGCACATTTATAAAAGAAGATTAAATAAATTTAGCATTATGTAGGGACAAATTAACAAGCTATAGCATCTGATGTGTCATCTGAAGTGATGTAATGGAAGACAGGCAAAATGTTACAAGGTATAGTGAAACACTAAACTAACCCAAGCAAAAGATCATTTCATGCAGGGAAACAAGAGGTATGTATTACTGTTCAATAGACATCTTCATTGATAATGCATAGTCCTGTGTATAAAAACAATAAGCAGGTACTTAATCTTTCATGGACATGTCCTCTCTCAAATGCTCTTAAAGACAAAAATCTAATACATTCACTAATAATGGATATTATGTCAATGGATATTATGAGCTTTTTTTGTCAATCTCACACCATAAAGGTAAAAGCTTAAAATTCCAGAGGCGCAAGGAGGAACCACTAAATTGTGCATCCATAACTGTTGATCTCTATCTGTTGTTGAGGAACAAAGTCTAATACAAAGTCTGACCATTACAAATTGTTGTAATGGATGCATTAAGCTATGATAAGCTTTCACCTTTGTAAAATATGAAATGTGGTCTATACTAGTTGGGTTTTGCGTTTGACTACCAACAGGTAGGCTGAAAGCCTGAAATGTTTGTGGAAACAATACATTTGAAAAGTGGATTTAACCGAGACAATGCAAAATTTACCAAATAGCTTGTGGAACACCAGTTATTACTATCATACCATATTTGATAACAATCTTTTTTTAGTCTAATCTCTTTTATGTATCCAATCAAGATTTTCCATTGGCTCAATCACAGAGCTTGTGGCTCCAGGCAACCATGAATGTCAAGCCCTGCTTTGGACTGTGATTTCCTGGAGCCTTGTTCCAGAAAATTCAAGCACCAGGCAGCCATAGTCCCTGAGGCTATGTTTGCTTTTGGATCTGGCTTGTGCATAATTGATGCAAGGCTGACAATAGTTCATGCAGCAATTGGACAACACCTGAAACAAATGACTAAATTATTCTTCTCTATGTCTGCCTCTAAGCGCCAACATTTTTTTTTCTTACCCACATTTCTGGCAAACATGTAAGTTCAAGCTTTAAAATTAAAGAAAGCGTCTAAAGAGTAAAGGGCTCAGTTGAAAGCAGCTTTGTATGCTTCATAAGTCACGGGGGAAGTGAAGCAAATAGAGGAAGGGTTTAGTTTTGCTGTCGAGGGTTGTCTCTCAAGAAAAAGGTACATGCAGTTATATCATTCCTCCACGGATGTGCTGAGACATTAGGATTACAGGATAGCTTCACTGTATGACAAGTCATTTCTTCATCTAGAAGATTATGTGGGTTTTTTTAGAGGTCTGACACCACAAACATTAATCAGAAGAACTTGCTCTGCATCAATATCATATGACAAAAGAATCAGATTTTATCATCTTTTAGTAATGCATGCATTTATTGTATATTGCACAGCTGCAGTTTTTCAGTTTTCTAATTACTGTGTTCTCTTACCAACCAACATTTTAGACTCAAACTTATTAATTATTTTACTATTATATTTTAATATTTGTTGCATATCTAGATGAAACCCAAATTTCCTGTTTTGTTTTTGGAAGCCTTTCGCAGGTTTCCACAGCTTATAGTGAACTCCTTCTCATGTGCTTTGATGCTAACAGTTCAATAGTACCCACCCTCTGTTGAACCTGACCAGGTCATTGGTTCAAACCAGGACTTCTAACAAACCTCTTTGGATTTATTAACTTTGTGGTACACTGACCTCTTCACAAAAAGCAAAAAAGTTGGGTTTCAGTACAAGCCTTCCCTTCTTTGTGTTCACACATGATCACATTATTTTTTTTTTTATAGTTGATGGGTAGAATATTAATATGTCAGATTTTATCATCACAAATTGACTATGTGGACAGGATGAACAGTGATTTGTTAATAGCCCACCATTGCTCATTTGCATTCTTTAATTCAAGTCACAGTTTGCAAAAATGTTACAAAGGTTAAATTAGATTGCCATTCAAATGTATCAATTAGGATGCAGGTTTAAAACAATCCATTTGATTAGGCATGTGAAGGCAGAGTGCCCTTGATTACAAGGCTGTCTAATAATCACTGACATGATTGCACTGGTCAGTAAATGGGCAGTAAATATTTTATTAGACTTTTTTTTTCAGTGCTTGTACCCAACGCACTCCTATACCAATGCAACCTGCTTTAAACAATAAAATATATTATGATAACTTTTGAATAAAAGCAATAAAGAATAAATATGGCATAGCCTTTTTCATCTTTTGGAGTTTCTCTAGGATTTGTTGTTTAGGCTTCAGTCACAGTCAGTGAGCCACTAATTTACTTCTTCTTTGAATATGACTTACCTCCTGCTTCCTCTTGATGCAGGTTTGGTTTCATTTGTGTAAGTACCCTAACGACTATAGCATACACAAAAAAAAAACTCCCTGCAAAAATGCAAGAGTCACCTCTCCTCCAGTGCTCGGTGTTTTAAACCTGCTGTGAGTGGGGATTGTCTTGAGGTATCTGAGTGCAGTTTTCTGATGAAGCTGCCACAGCACTGAGAGCAATGATCCATTTTGTCGGCGAGCGAGCAAGCTTTGACAAGATGGCTATGGTGTCAGTGGGCAGTAGATGGTAATCTTACACAGTTGATGTTGACAAGGATAATCAAGTTGATTATGGTCATCCTGAGAGAGAACATTGAGAGGAAAAAAGTGCCACAGAAGGTCTTTAATTATTAATTCTTTGGCAGCAACATTTTTGTGTGGGCAGCGTCAACCTGCTGCTCAGCCATTTACCGACAGAAAGACTCCATGGGAGGTTTTTATGACCTAATGTGCTCTGCAGCGTAGTGCTGCTCGGACCACAGAGAAAACCCATTTTCATCATCTTTGTGACAGGGCTCATGCAAATTTTAGCTGAAAAAAAAATGCCCCAGATATTTGTAAACTGCCATCTGTCCTTCTTCTTATCAGTACAAAGAACGAACAAGAAAGCCATTTTGATTTCCTTTTTCTTTGTTGTGTTCCCTTTCTTGTATTTTTCTTTTGTGGGTTTTGACATGTAGTCATAGGAAGCGTGTTGTCTGCATGATAATGAAAAACTGAACATCAGCAAAATCAGAAAGCGTGCTCCAACTAAGGATCATTAGTTCAGCAATCAGCGGGACCCATTAGAAGGAGAGGAATTTAATAAAGATACATATAGGATGTGAGCCATAAAACAGCAACAATAGTCTCCATTAATGTCAAACTAAATCTTCTCGAAGATGGTTGTCAACAAAGGTTTAGCAACAACATGTTTGAAAGCAAATGGACTACGCCTTTAGCTTCAAAAAAGCAACATTTTCTACTTGCACTTCCCTATGAAAATGTGATGAAGTTTAAAGGTTCATAAAGTAGCTTTTGCATAATTTAGACCATAGTTTTATTTTAACCAGGAGATGTTTGAAATAATCTTATCCGATGTTGTCACTCCAAGAGAAGCTCTTAGCTTTAGCTGCCAAGACTTAAGGGTTTTCTGAACCTGTTTAATCTTGTGTGTTTCCACTTATAATTACATATTTTCTCTAAGAGTGGTGCATTTTATCAGTTTATTTGAATTGAAATGCCGTAAAACATTGCAATATTCAGCAATTAAATATGTTTGAAAACAAAGGTATGGAACTCATGTAAGTAACACAAAGTTAACAGAAAATGTAAACTGCAGTCGATTAAAAATTGGGACTGACCAAAAAACAAAAATTGGGACAATATTCACCTTGTAAAAAATGCTTTTTATCATCCCACTACAAAACTCCCTTTTTATTTCAGGTCTATTTGAAAGCACCCACCTCTGTACCAGTGATGCTTTTGAGATAGATTCCCACAAACTTTGTTTCTGTTGACTCTGGGTCCTGAAGTTCAAGAGGGGATAAAAACTGCCCTAGAAAATTATACTGGTTTTAGAACTAGCAGTAAGAAGACACATCAACTAATATGAATTTGGACTAAGTAAACATGATGTCATAGATTTCTATTTCAAGCGAGATTTGACTTTCTTTTTGACCTTAATATAAAAATTTAAGGAATTCTATATTTGCTGTATTTATCTTAGCTTTGAAAGACTATATGTCTGGCAAAGCGCAAGTATGACAAGCAATGATCTATGCAAGAAAATCATGGCCTACAACAAAGAAGTTATTTTTATGGTAGATTTAGGCAGGCTACATAGGGTAATTTGTTTGTTTAAGACCAAGAGCACAGAGTGAAGTTTAGTGGAAAATGGAGCCAGACAGGAGCCTTTAACTGTGTGATGTCAAGAAGAAGCAGCTGCCACACTGACAGACCCCTCAGGGTTGCAGGAGTTCTGGCCCCTGAGGTTAATTAGCTTGGACACACTAGTGATCTATCATGCCTTGTACAGCATTTAGCGTCGCTCCGTTTCTCTGACGGCAGCCTGGTAGAATATTGACACAAATACACGGCAGGATTTCTTTTGTTGTAAATGGTGTTGAAGTAAAATACAATACAATTCCTAAAGTCTAGATTCAAGCAGGAGGGGAAACATGAAAACCCCAGCGACAGCTCAATTATCCACACATCAATCAGCAGGGGATGTGATTGGTTCTGTAAATTGAGCTGGAGTGATGTGTTCTACCGGATCGATAGCCCAGCGGTCTTCCTCTTCTACGAGTCCATCACTGTCATCATCTTCACCACCCACAAAGCTGCATGTGTCCTGTGTCTTATTGTGCAGATGAGGAGGAAGATACTGCTGCCTAATGTAAATTTTTTTATTTATAATTAGCATAGACATTTTTATTACGCATGTGAAGATATGTAGGTAGAAAGTTGTTTGGATTTATTTTAATGTGTTATTCTATTACACCCATTTTTAACTCGGTGTTATTTAAAATTTTAAAATATGCATTTGAGTAGTGTCCAGCATGCAGCAAAGATTGTTCGGTAGCAATGCAACACAACACAGACTCTATAATAGCTGCTCATATCTGACATAAAATCTCATGTTTCAACTTGTCTTGAGTTTCACATAAATATATTGCAAAGCAAACTTTTCTCACAGCTTTTTAATACAAAGAAAAAGATGGTGAAAATATTGACCGTATTGCATCATCACAGTGTGACAGGAAGTCTTCTGAGTTGTACAACATTCCCATTTTATGTCTTGTCTGTGTTTTTGCCTCCTACTAGTTCTGCTCATTCATCTGGATTTTTAGGTTCCAAGTTGGGAGAAATAAGCACATAGCCTTTCTGTCTCCCTGTCTGTCTCTCTCCCTCTCTTACTCTGAGTGTCCCCTATTCAGCAGTGGGGGACACAGAAATTGTCTTACCGTGATGCCATACAACGCTAACCACTGATGAGAATTTTGATATGTGTTTTTTTTTTTTTAAATATCATACAGAGGTCAAAGAAAAATATTTTTCCTACCAAAAGTTTTTTACTGACTTTCTCAGAGGCAACATTGTTAAATAGGGCTGTATTTCTATATTATGTTCAGGGGTGTCTGAAGTATTTGTAACTGGGAGGCTCTCATTGGCTAGGGCAGGAGTGGATAATGTTTGCTTTTCTCTCTTTTCCTGTCTGACTCACCATGACTTGACTGGTCTGTCAAGGTTCTCATTTTGGCTGCATTTTGTAAAATATTTTATTTAGAAAAATATCAACATCTGCCTCTGTTCAATGTTTTTCTAGCAAAGACACTTTACACATCTGCAGTTCAACTCTTATTGCATTTACTTAAACTGAACCGCTACCACTAGCACATCACCATCAACAGGATGGATGCAACCTTTTCCAGTTTCCAACAACCTGCAGTAGGGATTCACTTTGTTGTTTATGCTTGGAGCACAGTGGTGCAGTGAGTTGTAGCTTATCTCTATGAGTGTGTGAATGTGTGTGTGAATGGGTGAATGAATGTAGTTTAAAGTATTCTGGGGTTCTCTGAACTAGATAATGTGCTATACAAGTAGAGACCATTTACCACTGTACTATTTGTTGTTGGTATCCAGGACAACCAGGAGTAGCTTTTTAGTGGTATGAGTATTCTCCTATCAAGCAGTGGAATGGATTCCTTCACAAAACAACAGAAACAGTCCTGGGGGATGTCACATTGTTTTGTGTAAATGTAAAGAACTTGAGAATTTTTTTACAGCTCATTATAACAGGTTTATAGTCATTGCATTGGGTCACTGTCATAACCACTAGTTAAATTTTGTCACTTCAAGGCATGTTCGACTGTCTTGATCAAAATAGTGTTTTGCGTTAAGTTTAAGGTTAGCTTACCTTCTAGGTCTCTGATGAGTAATGCCACCAAACCTACCTACAATGGAAGATTTGGGTAGAAAAATGCAGCTTGTGCCAAATATTGAACTACACCACTAAAGGGAAATTAGCCACAGAGGTGACACACCATCTATTTGTTTGTGGGTTAAATACTGGCTAAGAAGCTTTTAAAAGGACGTGATTGCATCTTTAGGGGTTTTTACTTCGCCACTTTTCTGCACTTGAGGAGCAATCATATGTTATCTTTTTCTTATTGCTTTCTCTCAATGTCTTCAGTTGAGGGTTTAACTGATTTACAAAATGATACACAGCCTGGAAACTATTCCCTTGTTGAACTGTAGTCAGGATACAATATCAGCAGGCTGTAGGCGGTTCACGTCGTGAACAGTGAAAGCCTTTTGGAGACAGGAAACAACCTTGACAAGAACAGCACACCAATACACAAAAGAAAGTCTGAAAAAAATAAAAATAAACTTGAGACTGTTTTTGCTTTAAGTGTTTTCACATATGAGGCTTTTCCTGCGGGACACAATAAAGGATAAGGATTTAACTGAGACTCGGCTCGAAGCTTCAGCTCTTTTATTTCTACATGTTTGCCCAAGAAACCCAGTAAAATAATAAAGTAACTGGCTTTATACATCAAAAGATGTTGCACAAACAGAGTGATAAAATAAGCAATTATCACTGTGGTGTTCCTCATTGAGTATTATTGTCGCCTCCCAGTGTTCACACCCAATATTGATTTCTCAATACACCTTGATCCTAATTATCCTCAGAATAATAGCTTGCTGACACATGGAAAGTATTGTCTTGAGGGAGCAGAAAACTAAACATAGCTTTCCGTAGCTTTTATAATAATGTTCCAGGGGCCAATAATTTAACTCTAAAATTTGTATCGCTGTTCAAAGAGACAGAACTGCAGAGTCATTTATAAACCATCAGCTTTTTTTTTTTCTTCATACCCCAGTGGCAGCAATTTAGTTTTGCAATATTTTTTTTATTAGCTCTGTGTTTTGGAAATAAATCTCAAATGAGCAAACATGTATGATGCTGGAGAAAGGAACACAATTTCCCATTTTTAATAAATACCTTCAAGGCGCCTTTGAGAGACACAACCAGACCACAAGAGGCTCTTTTGCCACAAGGTAAGTGCTGTGGTTGTTCTGCTACTTGAATGAAGACAAATATAGACAAATATCAGATCACTAGAGCGAACACTCCTCCAAAGTTGGTTTATTTTTAAACCAACTTTTGTAATTCATTGCTACAGTTAAAGTCTACCTCATGTTACTTAGAAGAGAAAACCATTGTAGTAATTTTAAGCATATTTTTTATTATCAGGTAATTTTGTCGTGTCGAGGTAATTGGGAGATGATATTTTTAGGTCATTATATTCACATAAACATACAGACATTCACTTCTCTGACATCATTTGTCTCCATGGAGCCAGCTCCCACACCTCTGCCAGATCTGAACATCTGAGTCACAGAAGAAATATAAATAACTTTGAAAAACACTGAAACTTGGTATGATTTCATGTTTGCACTTGAAGTGCACTTAAGTTTCTGAGGCTTTTTTTTTTAATCATAAACTTTACTGATTCAATGTTTACTTTTTTTGCCAGTTTTGCACCATTTTCTCTGTGTGCCTGGCTGGGGTCCTGTGCGTCCTTGTGATGGACAGGCAACCTGTCCAGAGTATACCTGCCTCATGCACAATGACTGCTGCAGTTAGAAAATCATTCATTGTTTCATAAAATATTCTTCACTCTTTAAAAAAAAGTGCTTTTAACCCTCTGATGTTTTTTGACTCGGACAGTTCATTTTTTTTGCAATATCTTTGTAATGAAAAGTTTTCATCACTTCATTTTTCAGGTATTCCTCAAAAATATGTTGCTGATATCATTCAATTCAAATTTTTAATTTACCTTTTACACATCTTAAGAAATAGCATGTTTTATATTACTACCCCATTCTTCCATGAGTGGGTCAGAAATGACCCGCATTCATTTCCTATGGAATTTAATGGGAATCTTTGTTTCTTACCAACTGTGACTGTCAGGAACACATTTTTTTGTGAAACAAACACACTGAGTCATAAGTGTTACCCCTGAGTAATAATATTTTACAAAGCAAAAACTTTTCACATATAATTATTATCTTTATTTTTTACCTCACAAGCGTGTGTATGTCAATCATGAGTATCATGACAATGATGAGTGACAGCGTTATTGTCACTAATCAACCTATTAGCCTTCTTTGAAGTTAGCTAATACTAGGTATCTAACCAATACTTGTATTGTGTATGGACAAGTATTGTCCATACACAAGTATTGTGTATGGACAATAAAGTATTGTCCATACACATGGACAATACTTTATTGTCCATATGTATTATTTGTGTGTGTGTGTGCGGGTGTGTCTCTGTGTGTGTCTGACACCCTGGATAAGAAAACCAAGACAAAGCGAATGTGTTGAATGACATTCAAAACCTGTTGATCAATGTGTTCAAGGTTTTTTCTTTTATTATCTCAATAAATAAAATAAAAATTCATAGCTATATAAATAAAAGCATAAATAAATAAGCCAGAAAAGAATAGAGTACCTTTTCCAGGTCGAGGAGGATGTACTGCCCCAAGTGAAGGAGTTCAAGTATCTCGGGATCTTGTTCACGAATGAGGGAAAAATGAAGCGGGAGATCGACAGGCGGATTGGTGCTGCGTCTGCAGTGAAGCAGCGCTGTACCGGTTTGTCATGGTGAAGAGAGAGTTGAGTCAAAATGCAAAGCTCTTGATTTACCAGTCGAGATAAGTTTCTACCTTCATCTATGGTCATGAGCTTTCTTGCACATGCGTGATACACATAGCATAATAGAATACAGACAGTAATGTTAGCTAGCTTGATTAGCTAGCTAGTTTCAAGAAACGTACTCTTTCGCACTCCTCTCCCCATGCCCAAATGTTTAAAAAAGTGAAAAAGGAAAATATTTCAAACATGAAATAATTCTTGTGTGAAATAAAACGCAGTAGAAAGTATTATACAAAACATTGTTTTGAATCAAAATGACAAAATTAGCATAAAATCAGATTGATTGTAACCCAGGTCAAAAAAGACCCACTCACGGAAGACTGTATAGTCAGTCCCTCAAGCATCTGTAGGTTAAAATAGTTTTTGAGTTATTTTGTTTATTTACTTGTTTTGTCATAAAGTAAGATCTAAAAGGATTAAATGCATCCTCACAACAAACAGACTTTCGAATTTCATGCATCTTCAGAATGGATTTTTGGTGAGTAAGATTAACCTAGTCAAACCAAATTTTTTGTTTTCCTCTGTTTTTATTCCCACTTTTTCATCAGTAGGTTTAACTTGTACTCTGTCTGCAGAAAACCCTCGGAATCAAAGCGCAAAAAAATCTATTGAAGCAGGTCGTGAAGAGAATCAGGGCACACTGGAATGTTCAGTTTAGATTTTTAAATACAAACTGTAAAACAATGGCAGCAACTGGAAAGCTATTATACTAGCTACTTCTCAGTGCAACACTCTTAAAAGCATTGTTAAAAGGTAAATATGACTTCTTAAAGGCAGAATTTCAGAAAAGCAGAAATTTATAAAGAGATAGAGGCCCAATTTTAAGGTATTAAATTATGAAGTCAAATTTCTTTTATGTCATATTTGATATATATATATATATATATATATATATATATATATATATATATATATATTCTTTTTACAACAACTTAAGTTACTTGTTTGTGCTATAAAAATAGCAC